>JASCZW010005236.1:282500-418145 GCA_034211315.2 Aedes japonicus | reverse complement strand
TTGTTGGCTCCACCACAAGTACAATACACCACACAGTTCTACACACCCTATGTCCACACCTTCTACCTAAGGGCGTGCTATCACCATCTCTCACTGAGAGGTTGACAGCTGCACCACTCACACGGTCCATTCTCAACCAGTCCCTCTCATGAATTGGTTGGCAGCGGTTGGAACGCTTAGTGAGAGACAAATGGGTGTCCCATAAAACATAAAAAAATGAAACATGGGGTCGCGAGAGTAAACCTATTGAGAATTTACATGCAAGACGGAGATGGAAAAATTTCAAAATTTGGGTTATTTTCCGAATTTTGCTTCTGTCTATGAACTTTGTTTTCTTTGAAATTCTCGGCATACATAACAAAAAAAGACTTACATAATGTCGCAACTACTAGAAGAAATAGTGGAAGTGTGCGTCGTGAATTAAAAACCGTAGAAAAAAGGTTATTTGTGTAAAGTTAGTGTAATTGTTATTAATCAAATGGTGTTCTTTTTGTTAAAGTTACAGTTCGTAGTCCGTGAAGCTAGAATAATTGGAGTGAAAATCTACAATTAAGTCGACATGGAGTTTTCATAAGTGAGAATAAATGTCACGAAACGTAAACAATGTACTTCTTTGCGAATTTCTTGAAAATGCTAACTCGCTCAAGTAAACTACCACTTCTATTGTGAAGGGGAACTCCTGTTCTGTACAATCATCGTCATAATTCACTATGATTAAGTTAGCATTCTCGAAAAATTTGCGGAAAAAGTCATTGTTTACGTTTCGACATATGGCCCTTATGAAGACTTTATGTCGAAGTGGATTAGGAGCTAATAGTACTTATGGTGTGACTTATGTAAATCTTAACCTCAAATGTTACAAATAGATTTAGTGTGTTATAGTTTTATTATCGCTTCTAAAAAAGTACAATATCCAGAAGGATGAGACATTCGGTTCAGAGTAGAAAACAGAAAAAGGTAATTGGACTGAAATATTGTAAGACCATTTGTGGATAGTGAACACGTCACATGGTAGGGTATTAATGCAACTTGGCAGGTCCACGCTAGGGCCTTTTTCGTTTGTTCGTTTGGAACAGGTGAACCCCTCCGCATGAAGCTTCCGAGTTCAAGTTGTTGGCCCAAAACTAGAGTAATAAGCCATTCTTCCCTCGTTGTCCAGAGGTTCCGACAGGAAAAATCTAGCCAAACTCGCTAAGAAGCTCATGTGGAAGTCGACCCGAACCAGTTCCCTGAAGCCGTTGGATCGGAAAACCACCATTGGGACCGATAGGAGTCGGTTGAAGTGTTCTTACAGTGGGCGCGGAAGCCATTATTGACGACCGACCATTGTTTAATTGCCACCTCACAATTATTATCCGCCATTGCCGTCCATGCCAAAGAACTCGGGAACAAAAGGCATTCCGTTGTGAGGTATCACCACCACGCGCCATTGTATCCGCCAAGCCACTATCAACGCTCCAGCGACCGTGAGGCACCTGCCAATCTGATGCCATACGATGTTCCTGATATAGTCGACCGATTCTTCGCCAACCCGCCGGTAGTCCGGTGACACGCAAGTACCCTATCTAAATGTGAGGCACTTTGTGGACGCCGGATTCGCCCGCTCCGGCATCTACAACATCTTGGCACTATTAGACAAGAATGAGAGCATCGAAAGAAAGCCCGGTTCCGGACGGCCGACGAACCTGAGCGACAAGAAGCTCCAAAAGATGCTGAAGAGGAAGACCGAGAGAAAAGTGGCTTCATCGCTGCGTTCGCTTGGCCGGGAGGCGGTGCAACCGACCAAACAGTGAAAAAGCACCTGGCGAACACGAACATACATGTCAGGAAGCAGAAGTCACGTCCACTGGTTTCGAAGCTGCAGGCAATGACGCAGCGGTAGCGGCTGAATAAGATGGTCAACCTGATTTTACCGGCAAATCGCGACGTGGCAATGGTGAAGTGAGCTCCGAGGTGAAGTTCATTTCACACACCAAGTTCCCAAGAAGGTGCTGCTGTGGCTAACAAACAGCGAAGAAGGGGATGTCAAAGCCGCTCTTCTTTCGCTCTGGACTTGCCGACAACGGGGAAATTTACAGTACGAAATGCCTGCCGGAAGTTGCGTCGTTCATCAACAAATACCACAAGGGCGAAGACGCGGTATTCTGGCTGGATATGGCGTCGGCCCACTACTCAAAGCGATCGTTCGAGGAGATGGAGCTGCTGTATAACGATGTGGTACCCAAGTTCGATCGCCATTTAAGTTTAGGGGGTGATAGTGGTGAGTATCCAATCTTTTCATCCAAAAAATTCTCAGAATCTTCGATATGCTGTACTGGCGTTGGTATTAATTGATAGATGTTTTTAGTAGTTTCAGCGGTGTTCTTACCGGTACCGTTGGAGAAACCCTGGACTCTAATTTGCGCTCAGGCAGTACAAAAAATCACACGCGATTTATGATGTAAAAGACATTTTATTGTAAACAATAATTTTATTGCCAAACGAGCGCACGGTCGATTTCTAACTAACTGCCCAGTGTATATGAAACGATACACAAGGGTCAGTGTGGTGAGTATCACAGCGCGAATGATACCGATCACGGTAGATCGGTTCTATGATAAACAATAGGTTATCCGACTGATAAGAATGAGGGAGAGTGCTACTGTGTCGAAAGTGTGGAACATGTTCAGGTTGCCAGATATGGTGATTTGAGTTAATCCTAAACAAGCGGTTTGATGGAAAGAAAAAGTCGTTTGGATATAATTCTGATGATGTTCACTAGATCCTGTTTGAATGTATGAGTCAGACGAATGTAATGAATTTCCACACATATCTTTGTTGAAATGATCGAACTCAATGTTTCGATTAAGTGTGCTCACCAGAAGTTTGTGGTTGTTGAACACTGGAATGCTGATAGTTATTTGGACATAGTGAGTGAGTCGTGCTAGTGGGAAGCAAGAACAATGAATAATCGCCCATATGTCCACACAAACTTCGTAATGAGTGCCCGGACACTTGTTGTTGGATCTCGGACATTGCATTTATAGCATTTTGCATCGGCATCTGCTTCAGTTGAAGAGCCAAACTTTTTGAAAACATCGTGAACATATCGTTTTCATTGTTGTGGCTGAGTCATGCCTATCACTGCACCTATGGCTGCACGATATTAGGAAGAAACGTCAACGACTTTTTTTGATTATTTTTCTTTCAAACTTCTTGTGCGGAGTACTACTTGCTGGAGTATCATTTCTTTGTTCGTTCCGTTCTGTTTTTTTAAGGCGAAGTATTAACCGACAAATTTTTGTTCTCAACAGGTCTTTCCGATGTGGTATTAGACACATCGCAGTTGATCACGCTGTTATCTACGCAGGGCGGATGGAATAAATCTTATGACAAATTTTCATTGATATGCTCCAGGTTTTGCTTGATTGAAGCTGTGTCCTGAAATAAATGTGTATGATGTATGTTGTATGATATGTACTACCACCCATTGTAGCACGGAAACTAAGTCCGACAGCAATGGGCTCTCCTCGCTGTTAGACTTTATCAAGCTTTAATAACCACTGACTATCCTAATCATGTCATTGTATGAAGGGCCAAAAAGGGGTTGGGTGGATTGTTAGGCAACATCACTTATACGTTTCCACAGGGATATAAAGAATCTCCTTCCAACAACCAGATTGAACAATTGGTCAAAAGAGCAAGCCATCTAACATGAGGATGCCCCAATGGGCGGGGAGAAGCGCCCGCCATCTATTCACAAACTGTTTGCAATAAGAAGTTGGCATTACCACTCTCTCCATCCAGATTGCTTAAATCGGGTGCCCTGATGGTCTCTCCCATTCCCATGAAATATTGATATAATAGTGTATGTATTTATGTAAATGAAAAATACTACTAACATTCGTATCTATTACACAAGTTAACAAAATAAATGAAAAGTGATGAACTTTATAATTCGACTAATGTTTCTAAAGTGAAATTTTATGCAGAATCCAAGAATGCCGTCAAACAACATGCCGTCAAAATTAAAGTAGAACAGTTTTCGAGGTATGGATAAAAGTTGATTTCTTAATAAATGAACAAAAACACATTTGCTTAAAATAAAATATCTCCAACGCGTGTGATTCTATTTCAAATATTTTGTCATGAAATGAAAGAAAACTAATTTTAACACCAATATTTTGAACATTGCAATATTCTAGAAGTAATAGTTTCGACGCTATTTATAAGTATATGTTATTTTTTTTGGCGATTTTTGTTTGAGTTTTGTAAAACAAATTGTGCTAAACATATGATTAAAACCAAAATAACGTCAACAAAAAAAAACATTGCATTTGTTTTTAGGGCTCAATGGTGAAAATAGGATGAAAAATGAGGAAGGTATGCTGGTTTTTTGGAAAAAGTGCCGAAATGCGGGAAAAAACAGAAATTCGAAAGAATTACGCCCATCTCTTTCTCTCTCTCTCTCTCTCTTTCACTCCACACAAACACACACACACACACACACACACACACACACACACACACACACACACACACACACACACACACACACACACACCGGAAAGGAAGATCCAGCGGAGTGAAAAATACCTTCAACAGTGCTAGTTGGGCTGCAATCGACGACTCACTGCATAGAGTAAGAGCCCCCGAGTACCTCTGTAGGGTCCTGAGGAGATACTTTCAGAACAGGACACTGATATACTGAAACGGACACCGGAAAAAGATGTGCAACCGTCACAGCGGGCGTCCCACAGGGTTCCATCGACGGAACGACGTTGTGCTCCTAGTGGTTGGCGAATCTCGAGAGGAAGTAGAAGAACTCGCCACGGAAGCGATAGATACTGTGGAAGACTGGATGCGTGAGAAGAAACTGACGTTAGCTTATCACAAGACCGAGGTGGTACTGATAAGTAACCGGAAAGCAAGGCAGCAGGCGAGACTCTTGGTCGGCGGGTGTATCATCGACTCTAAGCGAGAAGCTAAACTTTAATAGCCACGTTTGTGAATGGGCCGCAAAGATAATCTCGGCATTATCTCGGATCATGCCCAATAACTCAGCGATCAGCAGCAATAGGAAGCGATTACTGGCAAGTGTGTCCAACCCAGTGCTCAGATACGCGGGACCTGTGTGGGTTACGGCACTGCAGACGGAAAGAAACCAATCTCGGCTTAACAGCATGTTTAGGCTGATGGCCATGCGGGTGGCTAGTGCGTATTGAACTATTTCGTCAGAGGCAGTCTACGTGATAGCCGGAACGATCCCCATAAATCTTATATTAGAAGAAGATAGTGAGTGCTATAGAGACCGAGGCACAAGAGGTGTCCGAAGAACTGCCCGAGCTAACACCTTAAGGAAGTGGCAGCAACAGTGGGACAACGCTGATAACGGCAGATGGACGCACCGGCTAATTCCATGCCTGTCGAGGTGGGTGAACAGACCACACGGTGATGTAAATTTTCACATGACGCAGTTTCTGTCCGGTCATGGCTGTTTCAAGAAGTATCTGAACAGGTTCGGCCACGCAAGATCGCCGCCCTGCACCGCGTGTGGTTATGCAGAGGAAACGCCTGAGCACGTTGTCTTCGAATGTCCGCAGTTCGAGAACGTGCGAAACAGCAGGCGATCCATCGTCGGTGACGACTAAACGTGAACAACATTGTTCAAAAAGTGTGTGCTGACGACGAAAAATGGGACGCGGTGAAGAGAACAGTCGTTCAGATTATGTCTGCATTGCAACGAAGTTGGCGAGAGGAGCAGCGACAAGTGACGTAGCAGTACAGGTTTTGATTCGATGACCGACCTGGATACTCGCCAGCATGTGTATGATAGAAGAAAAAGTGCACCATCGGGCGCGACCGGAGTAGGCTAGATCCACCGCCGGGGACTAGACCGAGCGCCACGTACCGGGAGAACTTTCGTCGTCGGGAAATTCTCCGTCGGAGTAGGCTAGGTCCCCTGCCGGGAACTAGTCTTAGTAGATCGTGAAGAAGCACCGGCAATTGGGCGTCGGGGCGCCTGTGGACTGGAAGTCATCCTCCAACCAGAACCGCAGGACCGACCTAGACATCTGCCCGAATTGCATCGGTTTCAGAAGAACTTCCACCACCGGGGAACTCTTCGCTGGAGTAGGATGGATCTACCGTCGGGGACTATTCTGAGTAGTCCGTAGTGAGTCAGGGAAAGGACCAACCTCGACACTACCGGACAACATTGAAGCAAGCATATCGCGTTTGTTAACGGTTTCGGGAGATATTCTTTCGTCGGGGAACCCTCCGCCGGAGTAGGCTATCTCCACCATCGGGGAGTATGCCGAGTAGCACCGATTGTGACAGACCGCCAGTTCAGGGTCGTCGGGGCGCCAGTGAACCGGAAGTCACCCTCCAACCGGAATCGGTGGACCGACCTCGGCACCCAACTGGTCAACAAGAAGAGTAGTACATTTACAACCGGAGTGCGCAGCAGCAGAAGTTTTATGGTGATGAGATCAGCGAACTAGCGCGACTAGTTAGGCCTGCCAACAAGAGAAGTGCATAAGCACAGCCTCTTCCCGAAGTAGTCACTTCCAGTGAAATCCGGGGAATACAAGCAACGTCAGACTCTTGGTGGAGTTTAGAGGAGTAGGGTTCAGAGTCATTTTCTCTGTTCAGGGTCCCTCACTCTGGCACACGATGGACGATTTCGGTAGCTGGAGTTGGGCTACCGGACGTGTGCTTGTTCGGCGTAAAAGCTTTACCACCAAGAAAAAAAAACCCACACACACACACTAGGTAGTTTTTCAGTTCCGTGTAGGTTCCAGAATAAAAACGGTAATGGAATGTATGTTGGCATGTAAGTGAATATAAACAGTTCTCTAATCCGATTCGGTATTGTAAGCCTTAAGGATCACTCAACAATATGATTAAAATTAGAATTAAATACTATGAGTTGGTCGATTTGTTTTGCTGTAATCCCATTTTGTTTTAGTGACACCTATTTTGAGACACCATGTACAATTTTAAAGATTGAAAGTTAATTTTATTTCATCCAATTTCTTGAGGTGTTTTTAGAAGAAATTAAATTGTTAAATATGAATGTAACCTAAGAGCAGATTGAAATAATACTAACAACCTCTCCTAACCGGCGGTGAGATGAGGTGACAGCTATAAGTAGGCGAGCTATAAGAACTTAAACGTGTCAACTAATGTAAAGGACAGTCGCCTGCTATGACTCCACAGGTTGCCTTTCACCTGGTCGAAAAACACATGCTCTGAATAGTTGGAAAAGATAGAACCAATCTAATTTCCAACGGTGCTCAACTTCCAACAAAGACGAATCATATCTGCAATCGACACAACCGTAATTGCCACACACTCCCTCAGAAAATTGATCACTTTCGTCGCATACATTTCCACAAACGAGGGAAAAAGAAAAAGTTAATTTTATCGCTTGCCTTGCCAAAAGAGAGCCTTCACAATCATTCCATCATCTATCGTAAAAAAGAAATCACTTCACAACTTTTGTCGTCACGCACGATTCAACCTAAAGGAGCCCACCCCCCCCTTCATACACCACGCAGGGAGGCTCAAACCGTAAAATGATAAATGCGAAAGGTTCCGTCACCCCGTGCAAAAGGTTGAGAATCACCTGTGCTGACGAGACGAAAAACGAAATGAAAACTGCCAAAAAGTTACCCCCAGCCGCAGGGAAGTAGAATCAGAAAGTTTTTTTTTTTTTGACTAGCACAACAGTGGACGAAAAAAGGGGCCTGTTGTCATGGGTGAAGAAGACCCTCTGGATCCTCACCCAGGGGTTCCATCATCATCGGTTGCAATCAGTGAAATGCGTGGAATTGAAAACTGGAACCGATAACAGGCAAACAAAAGGAAAATTGTGGATTTGCCTGGCTTCAGAGAAAATTTCCACGGGAAATTGGATGAACAAAACTCGGCAAATTGAGTTCTATTTTGGAACACAGGCATAACCTTTTCCCGAAAT
Organism: Aedes japonicus; assembly: GCA_034211315.2. Lineage (NCBI taxonomy): Eukaryota > Metazoa > Arthropoda > Insecta > Diptera > Culicidae > Aedes > Aedes japonicus. The sequence continues at coordinate 410,185 of JASCZW010005236.1, read as the reverse complement.
TTGAACACGACAAAATCGCTGGGCCGCATCCTTAAACATAAACATATCCCAAACGGTACCTATCAGGGACATGAAAAATCGCTTTGACCGTCCGGCAGATCCGAGATCGCAATCTGTTATAACTTCACCGCGAAGCTATCCCCTTTCCCCCCGGGTCGGCTGCCGGAATCCCATATGAGTGAGCTGAAATCTGTTTCCTCCGAAGAAAAGCTAGACCGCCGGTTCTGACCAGTAAAAACTGCTCGGAGGGGTCGCAAAAAGTGGCCGGATTTAAAACAATTCAGCCACCGAATCGTTGAGCAAAAAACTGGCACGGAAGAACACATACAGCAATATCTCTGATTCTGACTTGCAGCTTGATAGCTCTAAATCTAAATGGAAAGACTAGTTGGCCGGATTCTTGTCGCTAAGTGGATACATGTCGTGTATTTATAAGAGGGGAGAGTTACACTGCAGGATGAGTATGCCGGAGCGAAGCTATGAAGTATGAAGCTGAAATTTCGTATGTTACTAAAATCTGAACTTATGTCATTGTTTTTCGGAGTGCAGCCGCTGCTCACATGAGCTTCCAATCGCAAAAACTGAAAACAAAAAGCAAACAAAGCTACAATTTGCATATCCACCACTTCGGACGAGGACCTTTCGCATCCCTAGCAGGCTGTGGATGAGAGTAACTTTTTTTTGCCAGTCACTTCCAGAGGGATTTCATACATTTGGACCGCTTGCTGGTTTCATTTTTCTTTCAATGACCATCGTTTCCAGCGCAGCGGCAAACGAGGGGCATTTATTTGAAGATTCCAATCTCTACCTTTATTTGCAGCAGACAGCATTTTATTGCAATCGTAATTATTTATTTCGGCTACGTTGCGCGTCTGTTTTGCAGTAATAACGTTTCAAGTTTCTCTATTATTTCCGTCCGTGCAATGGACCAGCTCGAGGCAGGGTTAATCTCCAATTGCTCCCGCCCGGGATATATGGACTGAGCCATGAAAACAAAATGGGTTCCAATTTCCCAAAGCACCCAATTAAAGTTTGTCATTCATCGCGACCCGAACCAGCGCCGGACGAGCAAACACCCGGGGCTCCAGAGCTATCATAAATCTATCAAATGAACCTGTTATTAGCCAAGGACTATAAATTAGAGCGTTGACATGGCGTTTATAAAAAGTTGGTCCCCGCGAGTCTGGCTCCCGTCATCCCCTGGACAGGAACGCTTATCGCAAAAGCACTTATTGGCACATCATTTCGCTTTCGAAGACAAAGGACACTCCACCGGCCAAACGCTTGAGCATATTTCACCTACAACTCACACCAAAGAGAAAAGGCGGCATCTTTTACTGCGTTGGGAAAAATTGTAATTTCTTTTAATGCATTTACATGTTTTCGCCATAAATTAATCTAATTAATGACATCGTTTAAAGGACATAAATCGACGCACCCGCGTTAACGACGATGTCGAAAACAAAGACGATCTAATAGTTTATCGAACGGGCCCAAAGAAAAACTGGGAGTGGAGCACATTTATCACCAGGCGAGAACCAGAGGGCAAAATTAATAACTCTAAAATTGCTATGGAGCGGTATTAGGGTGGTTCAAATTATCGATGTAATTCCATCCCATTCAATAGATTCCAAATCAGGTCCTGCCTGACACCTTCTTTGTTCGAGCTCAGTTGGTTGCGAGCTCGAGCTGCGATGGCCCTTTTAAGTTTCTATGGGATAACCAATCTTTTTGTTCTCCCAACTCTTTTGCGTAAGGCAGCATTCATTAATTATGTCACGCAAATCTGGCCGAAAATTACCCACCCCCTCCCCCATGTCACAAATTGTCACAATTTTTGTAACCCCCCCCAGGCAATTATGTCACGTTTTTGTTAACCCCCCTCCCCACTCAAAACTTTTTATTCAAATAGCCAATATTAGTCACAAAAATCATTTTTATTTCATACAGAAACAAATTCAACTTTCCTCATATTATATCAAATTGCATTCTCAAATAATACCATTCAAAAATAGATTCAATCCTCAGTCCAAGGGTTTTGCAGATGTTGGTCAGCATTGATGACCGGGAAGATATCTGCGTCCGCTGAAGCACTCGTAATGGTTTCTGCCACATCAGTCAGATCAAGTTCTTCGTCATCTATCCATTCGCAATCGAAGTTGTCTTTGTTGGTTACAACCATACATTCCTGTTTACGTTTTGCCACAACTTTAAACGGACGCAATTTTCTCTGAAATTGAACGGATGTATGCTTGTGCATCTTTATGTGCTCGCGAAGCATGACTAAAGATGCAAAGTATAGGCCACAGCTGGAACACACCTGTTCGTTCAATGAGTTTTTAATTGAAGGACAGTAAAGATCATACGGAATCGTTCCATATCCGGACATCGATTTAGGTAGAATCTGTTGAGCTTGTAATGAGTTCAATACGAACATTGATGGGAAATGCTGTGGTTCGTCCTTCGATGACCCAATCAATCCTCGAGATGTTTGCGTCAGAGAGATTGGTGGAGGCAAAATCCATTGCAGATAACGTGATCGATGCTACTTCGCAGTGGTGAGCAGCATTTCCTGTAAAATATAAATTTATGCACATATAACAATTATTTGACCATCAAATGCATCTCAAAATTTTACCTATCTGTGCATTTCCGTATCTGGAGTAAATATTGGCTGGTTCGCACATGAGTTCCAAACCAGTGTTGGTCATAGTCACGAATTGACTTCGGATCTATTTCAGAAGCATCAGGATCGATATATTCAGCCAACGTCGGATGACCGTCGATGACCACATCATTCCAGACTTCTGCCAAAACTTCACCAGCGTACTGGAAATTTGGCTTCTCCAAAGCTGAATCAGTTGTACGCAATTGGGAATCCAGATGACTACCAAACTGGTCGTGTGGTATTATCAATCCAGAAAGCTCCTTACTCAAGGGTGACATACGTCGCTCCACTCTATTGAAAGCACTCCTTCCCGGAGCGTTCGTTGCAATGAACAGCGTGTCAAGGATGTACTCTTTAAAATGGTGTATTGCTATCTGCATTACCTTGCGATATCTCGGATTTTCATCAGGTCCACCGTCGACGGTAAAGATTAGGACTGGTTTGACCAATCCATCAAACTTAAAAATACCATCAAACGATTCAAGAGTTAGAAGCCGCTTGATGTCTAACGCATGAGAAAACGCCGTTGACGAAGCGTGTTTGCCTGACCGAATTGCAATGTAAGTGGGGCCCGGTTTGCCAAGACCATTCGGTTTGATTTCGATTCCAGCGTACACGGACGGAATTAGTTTATGCTTATTTGCAACTATCCAATCGTGGTCAGGAAGCGTGATTTTGTACTCCACATGCATAAGCATGGGAGACTGCTTATTGGCAGCCGTTAGGCCTATCGCCACTCTCGCCTTATCATCCTGACTGATAAATCCTACTTCATTGGGCTCCTAGCACAGATGCCAGTTCTTCCAATGATCTTATGGTCGCTGTACAGAATCGGCCATCGGGATGATCGTTGTGTTTTGCATTACTTGCGCGCATCAACTTCACTGGTACAGTATTTACGTGACATTTACCTTGATGGGAATTGGCTCGTTTTGGGATTAACCGCGGATATGTTGCTGTTCTTTGATATTGAATCCCTTGCCTTGTGTTGCAGAAGTCAACTCATCTAAAGTTTTAACGCTTCTGACGCTCTCATCACTGCGCTTTTCGTGGGCCGCAGATCCATGAAGTGCGATATCGCATATTGCCTTGAGCAGCTCCGGTTGCTGCTCTTCAACACGAGGGCGGCCAGGAGAATTTCGGAATGAAAGATAATTTCCTGAAATTTGATATTTATATCTACTGTGCAAACAAACTAGTTAATATATCATATTTACCAGCCTCTGGGATGTCCCGAATTAACAGTTGTTTAGCCTGCTTCATTTTCTCACGATGCTTCTGCTGCCGCTCTTGCTCGTCTTCCTTGATTTTGAGATTCTTTTCAAGTTTGATCTTTTTAATTTTAGCCCTTCGAGTCTCGACTGATCATCATCCGTCAATAGTCCAGCAGACTTCTTGTCAATCAGAAGCACTACCTCAGAGTTCAGATTATTTAGCTCAGCTTTAAGTTGTTCCTGTACTGGTGCAGGGCGTTTATTTGATGATGACGGCTGAGCCATATACTCAATTTCCTTGATGGGTTGCGCGGGTTTCACTGTCGGCGCTGATTCCTTAGGAGCACTCATAGACTTTCCCCATAGTTGAAGAAGTTTACCTTTTTCTTTAGCTGCAAGGCATGAAGCTCTTTTATTTTGTTATTGACTTGCTCTTCAAGTGCGGTGTTGTCATTGCCCTTCCGTTCATTCCAGAAATTAGTAGCATCCAATTGGCACTCCCTTTTCTTCTTATCCGGGTAAGCCTTTACATACGCATTGTACAGCGTATTAAAAAGTTCTCCACGATTCATTTTCCAAAATACACTAACTGCGCGAACCAATTTTTCACCAATAAACACTGGACTTTATTCACTGACGCACACTGAATGAGCTGCAGCTGTCATTCATGAACGGTGGAATAGTATTCACTCTAACTTGAAAGTACCCATTAATGAGTCGAAAAGTACGCATTTTGAAGAAAAGTGGCTTAACTCATTATTAAGAGTATACTTTCCTCATTTCTGAGTATTGCTTACTCATTTATGAGTATCAATTAATCATTAATGGGTAACGAATACTCAATTAATGAGGAAAATATACTCCTAATAATGAGTTAAGCCACTTTTCTTCAAAATGCGTACTTTCGACTCATTAATGGGTACTCAAGTTAGCGTGTTAGGTATGGTAGGTGTCGGAGCCAAACACCGGATCCGTAGGGTACTTGAAGTAGCTTGCTAGCTCTCTTGCGACAGAACTCAAACGTGTCCTAACACGGTAGGAAAGGAAATAGGTGTCGCTCAAACTAGCAACTGTCGGGTAAAACGAGTGCTCTGTCTTGGCTCATGGGTGGAAAATTCAACTCTTCCTACCCTGAAAAGGCCGGGTTGAGTTCCAAGGCCGTTGACAGCAAACACTCTAGTCGTAGGGTGGACTGTATTCAACACTGTATAACACTGGGCTGTTGCACCGGATAATGGATCCAGAAGATATTGATAGAAAAACTACTGCTTCTATTCACTTATCCTTTATTGCTTTTTCCTTTTGATCTTAACACCTTAGAATTGATATAATGACTGAATGACTGCGCCACTGCGGTGCCGTTTTTATATTGTGCCGCTACTGCTAGAAGTTCCAGAACATGGAAAGTTCCAGAACAATGGAAAGTTCCAGAACATGGAAAGTTCCAGAACGATGGAAAGTTCCAAAACAATGGAAAGTTCCAGAACATGGAAAGTTCCAGAACGATGGAAAGTTGCAGAACAGGGCGTGGCATAGTTTATGCGAGCGGTGTGTGAGTGCTGCATGATTACTGCTGTTGCTGTTCGTTTACGAAGGGCGTGAACAGTAGGGATAGTAGTAGTAGGCGATATTGCATAAGAATATCATTTTGTTTTTGTTTTTTTTCAAAAATGTGATGTCACGATTCAGCTTACCCCCTCCCTCGTTTGTCACAAAATGTCACGGTTTTCTGAACCCCTCCCCCTAAAAGCGTGACATAATTAATGAATGCTGCCTATATGGTTTATTCTTTTCAAATTAGCTTTACATTTTTAGCCTTTTGTTCTTGTCACAGTGCTTATAAAAAAATTAGGGGAATTAATAGATTTTAGGTGAATATTTAGTTACCTCTTTTTATTAAATAATTAACGGTGTTCCAATAGGGAGATTTTTCATGATATTTTTGGAATTTAATGCACTATAAGAAACAGCAAACAATTATGCTAGTTTTCTAGAAGTTGCTTGTGGAGTTCTACACTTACAGTAATTTAATTTAAATTGGGCGTAATCTTGCTGTATTTTTATGGAATTTAATAGCGAATAATTATATTTAAGTTTGGTATGTGAATATTTTTAACAATTTTTGATTTTTTTCTTGTAATTTAGTGTTTTTATGATTGAATATGGTGATTTTTCTGTAGATTTTTTTGTAGATTTTAATTTTTGAGTGGTGAATACTTGTACTTTTCTTTAATTTTACGCTCGTTCCCATTGAATTCACACATGCAGTGTCAAATATTCTAGAGTGGTACCATAGCTTAAGGGTGGACCATCTATCACCAGACGAATTGGAGTTTGAGCTCAGCATTCGTTCGATTATAATAAGAGATGACCCGACGTACTCACGAAGACGAAGAAGCCTTCGCGAACATTTAAAACTAGAGAGAGAAGACAATAAATTGATTGAATTTAATGATGAGGTTGATTGGGAAGAGACTATGAAGTTTTGCAAACGGTATTACGGTGAAATTTCAGAAGGACTTGAACAAAATGACAAAAATTTAAGGGTACGAGGGCAAGCAAAATTAATACACTTCGGCCATTGAATTATTCTTCTTCACAATCAAGCAGAAGGAGAAATAAAACGCTTTCTTAATAAAATGCTTTTGGAAGTGGTAAAACTTTTGAAACAATATTATATTACTGAGCAGGGGGTCTTGGAAGATGAAGGTCGTGATGAGATTGAAGATGGGGTTTTGGGGAATTTATTTCTTTCAAAACGAGTATCTGTACCTCGGCCACTCTCTACTGTGGTGACAAGTACAGTGGCATCAACCCAAGGTTTAGTGGTTCCATTGAGCCCTCAGTTAGAAGCTTTACTTACTGAGATAGGTGAACTCGCTTTGGAATGAGCCAAAAGCAAGCAGCGTGAGGAGGCAGCGCAGAATAATAGGCACGAGCTACAAATAAGCGGCCATCATCCTCGATTGAATACAATACTCACAAATACGGTTGCCCCGAATAGTGAGTTTCAGGCTCCCTGTTATTCAGGGCCACCTTATTATTTTCAAACTACCAGCTCCTACACGACGACTAGTTCTACTGGTCCTACTACTAGCGTGACTTTTTCGCTTGCCCAGAATTACTCAACTGCGCTTCCTCAAACTGCTGCGCCATGGCCCAGTATACCTCAGGGAAACTCACAATTTCAGCGATTAGGTAGCATACAGTCAACCATTCCTCAGATACAAACCACAACGACAGTGAACTTACCAAGTACGGGTTATACACCGATCAATTCAACTGGTTATATTCCGACTTCTAATCTTTGGCTTGGATATCCTCCCTTGAATATCGAACAGCATACTAATCCTAGGTTGGGAAATATGGCTTCAGGATATTCGCAAACGTACAATCCACTTAGTGGATTACCAGCAACCACGTCAAACCCTATCGCTAGTCCTGCATATAATGGTTTTAATCAAGGTTTACCAGGGAATCACGGTCGTCATACTTTACCTGTATCTAAATGGAACATTGTTAAATATGATGGGGACGACCAAGGCCTGAAACTTTATCAGTTTCTTGGTATGGTTCAGGCCATGTCAGTGGCGGAACGCGTTTCGGACTTGGAACTTTTCGAATCAGCTATTCACCTTTTTAAAGGACCAGCGCTGCAGTGGTATATGACCATGTGTACTTCAGGTCGTTTAGTAAGCTGGCAGCATTTGGTGCTAGAACTTCGGAGGACGTTCATGCACCCCGATTTAGATACTTTAATTAAAATGAAGGTTTATCAGCGCCACCAACTGCGAAACGAAACCTTCCTTCAATTTTATCATGGTATGGAGGAGCTTTTCGGAACCATGAGTGTCCCGCCAGAATTTGAAAAAGTTCAAATTCTGTTGCAAAATATGAAGATTGACTATAAAAGGCAAATGAACTTCCTCTCAATAGCTGACCTTCCATCATTAGTATCCGCAGGTCAAAAGATAGATGCCGTAAATTTTGCAATTTATAATAAGGTTTTTGGCTCTGATCAGTCCGTAAACGTTGTTGAGGGTTCAGAATACAACACGGAACCAAAGAAAGCTCCAGCTAGAGATCAACCAATTCAGCAATACCGAAGCACGGCCAATACCAAACCCCCCTTACAATCTTTCCAGAATCAGAATAATTCCGTAACAGGTTCCTATGGACCAGGGCGTCCACCAATCACATTGGAGGATATAATTGAGTCTCATCGGCCTCTTTCCAATCGCCACTGCTTCAATTGCGGCAAGTTTGGGCATCGGATGGACCAATGCCGACTTCCGAAAGGAGTGCTGTGCGAGAACTGTGGGTTTCGAGGCTATCTATCCAACAACTGTCCGTATTGTGTAAAAAAACGCCATCGCAGCGAGCCAAAACCGCCGGCCGCTGAACCAATATTTCTAGGCGTAAATCCTCCCGTCTGTTTTGAGCCAGCTACCGATTGCTTGTACCAGGTGGCTCCGGTTTTGTATACTATTTCTTATCCCTTTCCCAACGATAATCGTCCGTATACGTCTGTGAAAGTGTATGGCGTAAACGTTCGTGCCCTTCTTGACAGTGGAAGTAATCTCACACTGATCAACGATTCTATTTATAATGCGGTAAAACCGAAACGGATCTTCCCACTGCGAGACCCCGTCAATCTGCGTACAGCCAGTGGAGAAGCACTCAATATTCGAGGACAGGTTTATTTGCCAATTTTGTGGAACGGCATAGAAAAGGTTTTACTAATTCTTGTGGTTCCAAACTTGGCTATAGAATGCATTTGCGGAATGGATTTCTGGAAGACTTTCCACATCCAGCCTACAACCTCCGGATGCGCTATGGTTAAGAGCACCGAAGAGATCGAATACGGTGAGCAGCCACTGCCGTCATCCGTACTAACCACAGCCGAGCAGCAAACGATGGAGCAGATTAAAACCCTTTTCATTCCAGCATACCCTGGAAAGTTAACTACTACTCCTATGGCGGAGCATAAAATAAATATTTCAGAAGAATGGAGGAATAAACCTCCTGTTAGACAATTTCCATATGTTATGTCTCCTAAAACACAGAGCCTGGTATCAGTAGAGGTGCAGAGATTGCTCCACGCCGGTATAATTGAGCCCAGCAACTCTAACTGGTCGCTGAATTGCGTACCAGTCATTAAACCCCACAAGGTTCGGCTTTGTTTGGATGCGCGCAAGCTTAACGAACGTACTGTGCGTGATGCTTACCCCTTGCCACACCCCTGCCGAATCCTAGGTCACCTGCCGAAAGCAAAGTAACTATCGACAATAGATCTGTCGGAGGCATTCCTCCAGGTTCCGCTGGAAAAATCCTCGCGTAAATACACTGCATTTAGTGTGCAAGGCAAGGGGCTGTTCCAATTCACCCGAATGCCATTTGGCCTAGTGAACAGTCCTGCCACTTTGGCCAGACTAATGGACGTGGTTCTTGGCCATGGTGAATTGGAACCTTATGTGTTCGTGTACCTCGACGACATCGTCCTGGTAACGGAAACATTTGAGCATCACGTTCAGCTGCTTCGAGAAATTGCGCGCAGACTAAACAGAGCCAACCTTACGATAAATTTAGAGAAGTCGAAGTTTGGAGTGTCAGAAATTTCGTTTTTGGGTTATTTGTTGAATTCCCAAGGCCTCCGGGGAAACCCCGAAAAAATACAACCAATTGTCGAATATGAGAGACCGAGCTCCATCACCAAACTCAGAAGATTCCTCGGGATGGCTAATTATTATCGCCGCTTTATTGCAAACTTTAGCGAGGCTTGTAGGCCACTATCAGATCTCCTTAAATCTAAGACAAAAGTTATAGGCTGGACGGAAGCCGCTGAAAAAGCATTTTGTTTTATTAAGCAGGAGCTCATCTCAACACCGATTCTTGGCAGTCCCGATTTCTTTCGACAATTTATCATCCAGACGGATGCAAGTAATACCGCGGTAGCTGGTGTCCTTACTCAGCAACAGGAAGATGGTGAGAGGGTTATATCGTACTTCTCAAGAAAGCTCACCAGTCCCCAAAAAAATTACCATGCTGCTGAAAAGGAGGCTCTAGCTGCATTACTCTCTATCGAAGCATTTCGGGGGTACATCGAGGGTAATCATTTCACCCTGGTGACTGATTCATCGGCACTAATCCAAATCCTCAGGACGAAGTGGAAAGTTGGTTCACGGTGTAGTCGGTGGAGCTTGGACTTCCAACAATTCGATATGACGGTAGTTCATCGAAAAGGCAAAGAAAATGTCGTGACGGATGCTCTGTCCCGTAGCATTGCACTAGTCCAAGGTTCACCAACTTCAACGTGGTACACTTCCCTGATGGATAAGGTCATCAGTCGCCCAGATAATTTTATTGACTTCAAAGTCGAGAATGGCAGGTTATTTAAATTCATTACCGCTAAAAATGTACCGTTTGATTCCCGGTTTGAGTGGAAACATGTGCTTCCCTCCGATGAGGTCCCCGATGTTCTAAAAAAATCCCACGACGAACAATTTCACCCGGGATTTGATAAAACTTTGGCACGCATCCAACAACGCTATTACTGGCCCAAAATGGCCAAAGATGTACGATCCTACATACAGGCATGTTCTACTTGCAAGGAGACAAAACCGTCCTATGTACAGACGTCTCCCGAAATGGGTAAAATGCGGTGTGCATCACGACCGTGGCAGATAATCTCGATGGATTTCGTAGGCCCCTTGCCGCGTAGTAAGAAAGGTAACCAACATATCTTAGTTATATGTGATTACTTTTCCAAGTGGGTCATGATTCACCCAGTAAAGAAGCTGGATAGTTCTACCATGTGTGTGATATTGAAGAATCAGTGGTTTTTTAGAAATTCTGTCCCTGAGATCATAATCACAGACAATGGTAGCTCTTTCGTTTCTAAAGAGTTCAAAGATCTTTTAAAACACTTCAATATCACACACTGGTTGAACTCCCGCTATCATTCCCAATCCAACCCAGTAGAACGGGTAAACAGGACAATAAATGCAGCCATCCGCACTTACGTCCAAGAGGATCAGCGCATATGGGATATGAAAATCCCAGACATTGAGCACACGCTCAATACTAGTGTACATTCCTCCACTGGGTTCACACCATATTATATTACCCACGGGCAAGAGATAGCGGAACAAGGGTCCGATCATCGCCTCGCCCGCCACGGTCAAGATTTATCTGTGGAAGAGAGAGAAGAAAGGCGCAAACAGATGATCACCAAAATACATAAAATAGTTATGAACAATCTTGAGAAATCTCACAACATCTCCCGAAATCGTTACAATTTACGAAACCGAACTTATGCAATCACTGAAATAGCAGGGGTAGAGAGCCATTGTAACGGCCTAATTATTCTAAGGATGAAGCAGGGTTCCTAGCGCTAGGCAGCCAGACTCTATGGTTGACAGTTAGGTGATTTAGTGGAAAAGAGCTCCTCTCTCATGGAAAAATCATTCCACTAAATCAAAGTAACCGTCCTCGAAAAGAGAATTGCCATAGCAAGAAAGAACTCCTACCCAAACTTAATCACTTTCATTGGTGGCCAGACTCTATTATTGAGTGTTACGTGATTTTGCGGAAAAGAGCTCCTCTCCCATGGAAAAATCATTCCGTTAAATCAAGCTAACCATCAATAAAAAGAGAGCCACCAGTTCCTTTTCCTGACCTCGTCCTTCTATTTTGGTAGCCAGACTCTATCATTGTGAGTTATGTGATTTTGTGGTAAAGATCTCACTGAGCACAATCATTCCACAAAATTAACCTAACCCTCAATGAAAAGAGAGCTATCAAAATAGCACCCAATACACGACTACCTTACCAAGTGAAAAAAAAATAAAACTTGTTTTATTTTTTTTCTCCCAAGTGTGGGCTAAATGTAACCTGTCCACTGGTTACGTTGTTTTATTTTGTAAATTTTGTAAATAATGTAAATTTTGAATTTTGTAATTTTATCAGTTTTATAATTTTGTATATATATATTTTTAAATTTTTATTTTATTTCTCTATTTTGATACACATTAATTTAATGAAAAGGAATTAATTAAAAAAGAATTTATATATATAATCGAATATTATTACCCATTTCCCAACCTTGCCATCCCTATTCCATCATTTCCCATATCATCCGTTACGCGCCATTCAATGCGCAGCCCACAGTCGACCTTTACTATCGACCAGAAGGATCCCACACAGATATACCGAACAGCTGATATAAGCAGCTGTCATCGCCGGAGCGGCATCTAATAAGTAAAAGTACGTGCGGTGTGGTGAGGATAGTAGAGTGAATCGGCTTCAAGTGGGCAAAGGCCTAGTGTGAAGTCCGACGAACGGAAATTCGTGGCATTTCGGAGCCAGCCAAAGGAGCGCCGTGGAGAAGAAGATTTCCTCCGAGTGGAGCGTGAAAACGGTCCCGCAAAATACCGGTAATTTTCCCTTCCCTTTCCTCTTTTCCTTTCCTAATTTTTTAATAAACTTAAAAAGAAATGAAAAAAAAATATATATATTGAATCTGTTTTATTCTTTATAGCTCTGATCCCTTTTTCTATCTTTGTTTGCTCCACCTTGGTTTGTATGGGAAGTTTTTCCGCCCAATTCCTCTCGGAGCCAGTTAACGACCCTAAATCCCAGGTAAAGCCTGAAGGGGGAAAAAAAGAAAATCCTCAGTGAAAAGGCCGATCTGGCAAACCGAAGCTTCAAATTTGGGGTAAGCCGATAACTCATTCTATATCCTTTAAATATCTTGTGGTCTGGTTCGATTCAAAGTGCACCTGGAGATCCCATATTGAGTATGTGAAGCGAAAGTGCCAGCCAAGGATCAACTTTCTCTGCACAATTACCGGGACCTGGTGGGGAGCTCATCCACAAGATCTTCTAACGTTGTACCGGACAACGATTTTGTCGGTTATGGAATACGGTAGTTTTTGTTTTCAGTCAGCGGCTCGGTCGCACTTCATTAAACTGGAACGTATTCAGTATCGGTGTCTTCGTATCGCGTTAGGTTGCATGCACTCGACTCACACCATGAGTCTTGAAGTGCTGGCTGGCATGTTGCCACTCTCGGATCGGTTTACAGAATTATCTCTTCGGTTCCTCACCAGGTGTGAAGTTATGAACCCTCAGGTGATCGAACATTTTGAGAAGCTCCTTGAGTTGAATCCTCAAACCCGCTTCATGACCTTGTACCATTTGTACATAACACAGGATGTCAGCCCTTCGCCGAACATTTCCAATCGTGTTTGCTTCTCCGATTTCGACAATTCGGTTCATTTTGATTTATCCATGAAGCAGGAGCTTCATGGAATCCCAGAGCATCATCGTCCTATGATTGCTCCGGTGACATTTGCTGCAAAGTTTGGCCAAGTTGATTCCACTAAATTGTTCTTCACTGACGGATCATTGATAGAGGAGTCAGCAGGCTTTGGTATATTTAATGAAATTTATAGCGCCAACCGTAAACTTCAAGCTCCTTGTTCCGTATATGTCGCTGAATTAGCGGCAATAAATTTTACGCTAGAAATTGTTGCCTCATTAACACCGGATCAGTACTTCATTTTCACAGATAGTCTCTATATAGAGGCTATTCGCTCATTGAGGCCGGTAAAGCACTCCTCGTATTTTCTCATGAAAATACAGGAGCTTCTAAGTGCTTTATCTTCGCGATATTTTATCATCACCTTTGAATGGGTCGCATCTCATTGTTCAATTCCGGGCAATGAGAAAGCGGACTCGCTTGCAAAGGTGGGCGCTATGGAAGGCGATATTTGTGATCGACAAATCGCCTTAAACGAATTTTTTCCTATTTTTCGTCAAAAGTAATTGCGTTTCTTGACCTTGATGAGGCTCTTATGTTCGCGTTCGAGAGCCGTGTGTACTCTTCGAAACGCTCAGATGCTCCACGCCTATGGAACACTTTAAACACGTCGGACTTTTTACGGTAAACCTCGGTGCAATGCTGATCTCACCATGGAAAAGGAGGTTTCCTGCAAAATGACGTTCCTGGAACTGGTCGCGTTTGAGCTTGAAGCGCGCAAGATCAGGTTGGACAGAATGTTATATTCCTCCAGCGGTGAAAGTCTTTCTATCGTCATTACGGCTTCATATCCAGCTGTCCTAAATGTTGTCCAATCGATGTGTCGGGCAAGATCATACCGAAATTTTAATAGGCCAATGATCAATACCGTGGGGATCTTGAATCACATTCCATGTGCAATCTAACGATAATGAATTCGAGCAAAGTGTGAGGTCTTATCTACTGCCAAGTGAGGATGGACCAGCCAAACGAGTTACTTTTCCATTGTTAAAAACTGTCATAAAGGGTGTCCACGATGAAATTGCCACACTATGAAATTGCTCTAACTTTTTAACCGTTGGGTAGAATTTAATGAAAATTTGGGTGGATTTAGTTCATAGTTCATTATTTACATCCTGCAAGTTTTTAAGTGCCTGTGATCAAAACTCGCGGAAATGGAGTCGAACGAACAGCTCGTGCGTGATAAAATCTTGCGCATTCATCACGAGAACAAGGATCTCTCGTATCGTTCCATCGCTAAAACGTTGGGAATCGCGAATTTCACGGTGACGCGAGTGATTAAGCGGTTCAAAGAACGGTTGAACACCGATCGGAAGCCCAGAAGTGAAGGAAAAAGTATTCCGTACAACACCAAAAATCACAACCGCGTAGTTGGGGCCTTCAACCGAAACCCGAACGCCTCCGTTCGGGATGTGGCTAAGAAGCTGCACCTTAGCCGAAGTTTTGTCCAGAAGGCCAAAACTTAGGCTGGGCTTCGAACGTTCAAGGTACAAAAGGCCCCTAATCGCGACGAGAAGCAGAACAAGTCCGCCAAAACCCGTGCCAGGAAGTTGTACCTCAACATGCTGACGAAAGTTGAATGCTGCATCATGGACGACGAAACATATGTGAAGGCCGACTTCAAACAGATCCCCGGAAACCTGTTTTTCACGGCCAAGGATAAGTTCAGCGTTCCGGAGAATGTCCGCACTCAGAAGATGTCCAAATTTGCGAAGAATTCCTGGTTTGGCAAGCCATCTGCACGTGCGGGATGCGGAGTGCACCTTTCGTGACCCAGGACACGATGTACGGACAGGTGTACATAAAAGAGTGCCTCCAGAAGCGGCTGCTTCCTCTCTTGAAGGCCCACAACGTCCCAAAAATCTTCTGGCCGGATTTGGCCTCATGCCACTACTCCAAGGACGTGCTGAAGTGGTATGCGGACAATAAGGTCAATTTCGTGCCGAAAATCTTCAACCCTCCCAACACTCCGGAGCTCCGCCCCATCGAGAAGTACTGGGCGATTATGAAGCAGCACCTTCTTAAACGACCTAAGGTAGTGAAGACAGTCGAGGAACTGAAGAAAGTATGGGTTTACATGCAAAAAACGGTTGATTCACAGGTAGTGCAGAATCTTATGGCCGGGGTTAAGGCCAAGGTGCGGGCATTTGCGTATGGACTGTAAATAAAATACGAGTAAAATGGTAAAATGAAGTTTAATAGTTATTTCTCAATCCCTGAAAATTTGATGGCAATCGGATGAAAACTCGAATTTTGCGAATCAATTTTGTGTGTGGCAATTTCATCGTGGACACCCTTTATTGAAGTTGAAGCCACAGAGGTCATATAACAAGGAAGACCGGTTGTCATCGTACAGTTATCCCCAGCCTGTACCGTGAGAGTTAAAATCTCCCTTGATCAACCGTGGAGTAGGAAGAACCGAACAAATATCTGAAAGTTGTTTTCGGTTAATCGAGGCTCTAGAAGAAATATACACAGAAGCAATGCAAAGGCTTTTATTTCTAATAACAGCCTGACATGGGAAAACTTCAATACCTGGAATAGGAGAAAAATTCACTCTATAGAAGGAGTAGCACTTTTTGATCCCCAAAAGTACTCCTCCTCCACGCGAATCCGCACGATCAAGACGCATAATATTGAAATCATGAAGAACCATGTTTCACAAAGAGCAAATGCATCACAATCGGTTTTGTGTGCCAAAACTTTGAATGATTCCAATTTAGGTATCAAACTTCGACAATTCCACTGCAGAACAGTGATCAAATCCCCGACCTCATTTGGAAAATTATCCATCGAAGGAAATGATTGCTGCGAAGAGGGGCCACTTTATTGTCAATTGCTTCAAGAAAGTCTTCACTGTGGGAAACATTGCCAAAACAATGCTTTTGAGAGGGTCAGAAATTTCGAGGTACTTGAAGATACCTTCGGCAATGTCATCAAATGAGAACAGCCTCTCGAGGAAGGGGCTTCTGTTCTTAAAATCGGGGCATCAGGGGTTTTGGATGTCCCCGAAAGAGATGGAATTCCTGGGTGTAGTTAGTACTACGGAAACCAGAAGGAATTGGTTTACCCCTTTTTTCCATCGTTCCTTGACACAGGCAATCTGATTATGAGCTCCGGTTCAGCAACTTTCCGTGGGCGGACGCATCTTCGCTTCCGTGGAGCACCTTCCGGAAAGCTGAATGATGTTCCTTCTTGAGCAAAATCAAAGTCAGACTCATCATCTGACAGAGGAGCGAAGGGATTTGTATTGGTGATGGTGAGGCTTTTTCACCATTTTGGCTAAAGATGGCCAGCGTGCCATATTGCCGCAATGGGAGGTCGTATGTCCCATCTGCTTGCATTTCTGGCAGATCATTACCGAGGTTCAAACAACCGCACAGGTAGTCGAAGTTTTCCCAACTCGACGTATTGAGGGAGGGCTGAGCCAGAGAAGGTCACGCAAAACGAGTCTGACGGTGTGAACTTTGTTTCACCCTTATTGGTCGATACGCTGCTTAGCTGGTGCACATCCAGTATCTGAACTGGGGGAAGCAGAGGGTTCTTAAATCGACCACCTCCCTGCTTCAGCAGAATCTTAGGGGTCAGACTTATTTCGGTTGCCACACCTTCAATTTTATTACCCCGCGCTGGGATATACACCCGATACTCAAGGTTAAAAAGCTGAGAGGCAGCAATCTCAGTAGCTTGCTTAAGGTGGGACACGACGACCCGAAGTTTATTGGGCCTTACTTTGATTATCTCGGTTACGGCCGAGAATCGCTTCGTCAGATCATTGCTGATCTGATAAATATTAAGAGGTTTTGTTTTTAGCTGAAAGTATACAACCCATGGACCAGCTGAACTATCAGGATATTTTTTTACGTGATCTGGTAACTCTATGAGCTACCTCATCATTTCGCGCCATAGATGATTCATCTTGCGACAAATCATCCATGGCTTGCTTGTGGGAGCTTATGACGCTCAACCACTGACGCAATTATTAACAGCCATACACAGAAAAACAAACTAAAGCTAAGCACAGTCTCTCACATACACGTACTCACTCAAATTATATATAATGTATTCAACAGAGACGGAAACAAAATCTTATCTTATATGTATCACTGATCTGCTGCAGATGGGCGACGAATGTGCTGCTATTGCCGAACAACGATGTGTGGTCGCGTGTACCGGCTGGCCGTGGAGCTCAGCGATGATGAAAATGATGGCGATGATGATGACGGTGGTCGGTAATGGTTGGCTAATAAACGATTGCACGCTACCCACGATGGACTGCTGGTGTGCGTACAATGTATAGATGCGGAGCAATATGCCTATTAGATTACTAATTGCAATTAATAGCGTCGTTACACTGTTTGAAACACAACGCTCTCTTCTTCAGATAAAGCAAAATTCGTCCTCATCATCGAGAGAAAAAAACTGAACTGAACTTTGAAACAACGTGCGAAAAACTTCGAAAGCAAAGGGACCGAACGAACTGCACCGTTCGCTAGTTCACTGGACAATGATTTCTTTTAATCTACGAAGGATATTTTTTCCAAGAATCTAATACAAGACCGAAATCAAACTTAAGCTCACTCACCTTCGAGGCAGTCCAGAAAGATATATTCTTTTCTTTTTAATAAGTTCATTGGGTCATGGTATTATTTTTATATACATCAATTATCTAAAAACTAAAGTAAGAGATGTGAAACTAATTTCTAGTAGTCCTATATTTCGCCTATGCATCTGAGTCATCTGAGTGGGACAGTTAACTTATATTTCCAAATAGTAAAACTTATTGATGAATATTTTCTTACGGGATATGCTTTTGTACTATACTTTACCAACGTCGACTGTCTAACCAAGCTCTTTGAACTATAAAGTGCTTATGGCACATTTGTTTTTTAAATTAGTTTTATAAAATGTTACCTTAGCTTATTTTGAATAAAAACACATTTTTTTCTATTTTAGAGGAAAAATTACATTGGGATACTCAGATTCGGAGCTCGCAAATATGGGTGGATATGACTTAGTACATTTCGACGACTTGGCCTATGTAGCAAGTGCCCATCAAGAATGTAAGTACTTAAGTTGAAGATCGATACAAGACAAAAATGACCCCCATCGCGGCCGATTTTCAAGTGGCGGTTTTATAAAAGAAAAATAAAAAAACTACCAAAGTCTCTCTTGCCAAATTTTAATGAGACAAGTTATAAGCAGCATGAATTCTTTGGCATGTTATATATGTATAGTTCTCAGATTTGTGCCCGCAAAAATTGGAACGGTCATGTTTAGATTCTGGCAACTCTCCCTTTAAATTTAAATAATGTATGTATTCGACTATTGAGCTAACACCAATTTGTTTTTACAGTGCTAAAGACTGGTGCATCAGGGATGATTGCATACCGATACCATAAAAAGAATGGAGACTGGCAGTGGCTGCAAACAAGTTCCAGATTAGTATATAAGAATTCAAAACCAGACTTTATCATATGTACCCATAGGCAACTTATGGAAGAAGAAGGCAGGGATCTCCTCGGCAAAAGGACAATGGATTTTAAAGTAAGTTATTTATGTTAAGCCTTTCCTACGTACCTCAGATTGACAAATTTAACTTTACGCACAGGCAATTTTTAGCAAACAGATCTAGACGGAATATATCTTTATAGTTTTGAGAGTACAAAGAAGGGAAATTGTAGCTTTTTTTGTATGAAACCTTGGATGGTAATAGTTGCTTCGACTTGGTTTCATAATGTGGCCCTAGTTCATCAAAAAGCATTTCAAATCAAATAAGGTCTAAATTTCTTTTACTCCTTATTGTCGATTTTTTGTTGCTTAATATTATTCTAATAAAGACAAATTGTTACCCAATAAGGAACATCGACCAAACCAAAGGATTTTTTAAACAGTAGTTTTGTAGCATCCATAAGTTGATCATTTATATTATCTGAAATATAATGCAACAGTTGATCAAATATGTAGAGATAATTTGAGAGTATTTTGAATAAGTTTGGAAAAATTGACTGTGAGAAAAGTTAATAAATCTGTTTACTTCAAATCCGTTTTCATACTTCTTCGAAAAAACCCATTATTTTTGCAGTATTTTATAGTATCATGACTAAAGAGAAGCGGCTGGGCTGCTCAGTGGTTACTCGTCCTGCATACTTAGCAAAAAGTCGGGAGTTCAATCCCAGGCTCGTTGCCTTCCTTAGCATTTCCCGAGCATGAACGAATATCTTGATAACTGGCCTTGGTATGTAAGACCGCTGCATAAGAGGTAAAATATCTGATAATACCATAAAATCACGATGTTTTGCAAATATCAAGTTGAGGGTAGACAATATCAAAATAGTACCTCTAAGGTATTCCCAAATAACAAGTTTTGTTATTCGAGAGATAGCAAAATAGCTAGCAATTCTTAGGTATTTTTTCTCTTTTGATGCGCTCATCAATACCTGCTTCAGTTATCAAGATCAAAATTATATATTCATATGTTATTTTCTCCTGTCCGGATCACTTTGCCTCTGTATATCCCCACTAGATTAATATGTTCGCACTAAAACCTATTTAACGTGATATAGAGTATCTTGATATCAAATGCTAACCACATTATTTCCAGTGAAAACTAAATGTATAGATGCTGATATCAACACTGAAAATTTATTTTCGTAAATAAGCTTTCACTCGTTTCGTAAACATGGATTTTTTACATAAAACAAATGTCACGTATATTGTATTAAACTTGCATATTGCTTTTTATCTGGTGAAATGCTATCATTACTTCTTTTCGTATAATGCTCTAAATGAATTTCGTTAAGACTAGCCAATCGCTGTTTCTCTTTTATATCGTACTCTTGCATGATGGTGTTGCTGCTGGGATGGGCGGAAATAATTCTAGGAACTTTTTTCATTAGGGCGAATCTTACATTGAGAGACTCTCTTTGATTACTTTCTCTTTCATCCATATTCCAATCACCTCTACGTTTTTTATTCTTCTATTTGTAGAGTGTGCTAGTCAGCACGGTTGTGTTTCGATTTGTACTAAAGAATTCCTCGAGAGTTTTATAATGGCGCTGTAATAAATGAAAGAGAGCAAGACAGAAGAGAATCTCCCATTGTTAGATGCTCCCTATTGAAAATAGTTCCTAAAATTGGTTTATCCCAAAATAAAAACTAGAGTGCTGTCGAGAGTAACAACTTCATGCTCAGTAGTCAAGTATCTTATCACAAGTCATCATGGCCTAGTGAGATCAACCATGGATTCAGTAACAGCTCTTTCCAAAAATGCAAGATCGGATCTCATTTCAGAAACATTAAAAAATGCTGTAAAATTCACGTTCTTGCGCTCTTTTTTCAATAACACTTCGAGTCGATATAGTAGATCCGTCAGTCATTCATGTAACCACCAATGAAACGTTGTCTTTTTAATTTGGACAAAATATTCGTAGCATTGATTTCGTACTCTGTTCGAATGTTCTTTCTGTGTCAACAAATGCATCGTGCTTTTTACAGTTGTGCGTGTGGAATGGACTCGTTAGTCCTACCTTCGTTTTCGTGATATAAACTTAAGTTCGGTGATAAATTCGCAGAAGAATTTACAGATTAGATTGTGAACGATTCGAATTTCTGTTAGTTTTTGAAACTAGCGTACCAAAATTGCCAAATTAAAGAGTGCCTATCCCCTGGGCATGTTGGCTCCATACGCCACTTTTAAATTTGTGTACGTCACCTTACTCTATTTTCTCAGGGCTGAAAACCGACTTTAGGAGCACTCAGAATAACCGATTACCTTCCTTCACACGCAAAAGCTTTAAGTTGAACGATCCATAAAACATCATCTAACGAACAAGCGAAGATGATGTAGGCTCCCAGGGACATCTCGTATCCAAGTCCTATCTCTTCCCTTCTTTGACATCTGTCTTTCCCATGCTTTTCGTTTTGCTCCCAGATGCAGGTTTATAACAATTCTAGTTTTTCAAATTTAGCTTACACACTAAGAAATTATGTATTTTACACGAACAGGAATTACGTTCGTAAAAAGTTGAGGAACGTAAGAAAAAATTCGTGTAAAATTATATCTCCTGAAACTGACACATACGCATTTCGTTGAGAGATGTGCTTGATTGAATTCAATTAGTTCAATGTGACCTGCAGGCTGTTCGATCCGATCACCGATCTGTACATTACCTTCAGCCACTTACAACTGCTCGTAGAATGCTTCGATTTCACCGGGTTTCTTTTCCACTGACCACAGCATGTTGATAATGCTGCAGGTAAAGAAACGATCCTCAACTTGTACAGTCTCGTCTTGATTAGGAGCCATCCAATCACGCGTGACGCTTTTCATCGAGTACACAAAAACAGTCACCTGCACAGCTTGAAGTTCCTGCATTGCTACGACTTCAAAGATTCGTGGTTGAGTTCCATTCGAAGTCTTTAGTTTGTCGCCCAGGTCTTTCTTATATTTATAGTACGCATTTTCTGCTGTACCATATGCAAACTGCACAGAAAAAAATAATTAATTTTAACAAGCGCGTAAAATTTCCTCTCGTTTAATTTTAACCCAAAGGAGGCGTAAACAACGAAGTTGTATGCAATCTTCCATGCACCATACAACAATGTTTGTAATCTGTCATACAACAGGCTAGATGCAGGCATTATCTGACCTCAATTTACATGAAATATCCACTTAATTGCTGAAAACGCATAAGATTCAATGTTTCTTTTTACCTGTGTGTATTTTGATGGGTAACTTGTTGGGCTCTCCTCTACTCCCACACAGGAAAAAATCTTGTAGTAAAAACTACCATTTCACCCGACTATGCCTATCTTTAAAACTACCATGGAATTTCAGTCAAATTTACTACGTTTATAGTAAAACATTCAACGTTTGTGGTATATTTGACAGACCTCATATTGATATCAACCGCAACATGGTTGATCTAATCGCAGGCATGGTAAAATCAAACGCATTTATAGTCAGCTGAAAATTGTTGGTGATTGCGCTTAAATTAACCCTCGAAATGGTAGTTTCTACTGCGACTTTTTTTTTGCGTGCAGCATCACCAAAAGATAATCATCACATATAAAAACAAACATTGAATTTTCTGCGTTATCTAATGCACATAAAGGGAATGCTAGATTTGGCAGAAAATAATGGGATATTTCTTGTTAGTTTAAGCCAGATAACGCCTGAATCTAGCCTTTTGTATGAAAGACTGCAACCATTGCTGTATAGCGCATGACACATAACAAGCAATTTCATTGTTTACGCCTCCTTTGCCTTGGAATTTAACCAAGGAAAACTTTACGCGATTGTTATTCACACACTGTCCAAGGCCGCTTTGGGTCACCCTTAACATGGGAAACAGGTATGAGCCTCCTCTATCAGCATACGACTCAGCTCCCGGTTACTAGATCTTTCCTACGGTCCCAGTCTTACCTCAGTCTAGGAAAAATCTTGGAGGAAAATATAAGATCTATTAGATGGTTCACATAGCCCAACCATTTACCAATCGATAAAGACATACACATTGAATAAGTACCATAAACTATCTTGCCTCGAGTTGTGCGCCATTACCCAAGTAACCACAAGCATTATATTATTGCACTTGTTCAACCCAAAATCAACATCGGTATTGCGGGATCGCATCAATTCAACAGTTGTCAAGTAATGAAGCGTTAGATTAGTTTAAGAATGTAGTGATACATTACCAATGCAGTAATGGTACTTTAGCAATGTCTTATGGCATTACAAAAGATATAGCATTAGTTCGATCTTAGTGGGGCCCTTTTCAGCTTTAATCCAACTTCAATGATGCACTAGACGTAATGCATATGCCCTATATATGCATGCTATTACAGCATCGTGGTCACTCGGGTATTTTTAAATGTATGCGCACAATTAATAGTGATTATTGTAGTTTAAAAAAACCCATGGCAAAAATTGAAAAGCTTCATTGGTTCTTCAAATCTTGCTCTGTACATTTAGAAGTTGCAATTTTCAGATCAAATTGTAAAGCTGTGAAATCGAAACCGTTGCATCGTTCAAAAGGAAAGCAAATTATTTTCATCTCAAAATGAACTTTCATCCAGAATGTGTTGAGCAATTCAAATAAAAGTATGCTTTTTGTATTGAAATAGAGGATAGTTTTAACATAACATGGTTTTTTTTTCATATGAATTGTTGATCGTCAAATCAAAACGGTGGCAGTGTTTAAAACGAAAGCAAATTATTTGTATTATAAATGACCTTTCAACCAATGTTTCTATAACGAGAGATTCAAGTAACCACAAGCATTATATCATAACATTAATTCGACCGACTATCAGCAACAGTCATGCCATATCACATTTATTCAACAACTCCAATGCTATGTAGCATTACCTTTACATTAAAAATGTTATGATGCATTACTATATTTCTTCAAACAACTTAACGTTAAATACGCATTAATTGATGCATTATTGCATTATCTCAATAAATGCTTCATTGCTAGCTAAAAAGTAGCATTGGTGCAGTATCATCTGGACGACATTTTCCAATTTGACTTTGGAAATGAGAAACATATGATCGAGCTGAGCTGCCTGTCAGATCCAGAAACGTCATCTTCATTCTTCTTAACCTTGGACTTCGCAGCAGAAAGTTTGATTCCTAAAATTTCAGCAAAAAATATGGCTGCATTATGGGCAGCCGCGGGTTTTTCTGGTTGTTCAGAGGACTGAGCTGTTATTTTTTAAAGAGGAATCTTCATTCTCATACCATTTTCTTTTATGATCCAGTTTCAAGCTGCACCGGGTATCAAAATGGTGGCATGTTGTGTGATGAACGGCGGGGGGCATGATTTCATTTGAAACTCGTCTGGGGTTGAGGATGAACAAAGGTTCGGGTATCACAGTCTCAACGATGTGTTGAGCATGAAAAATCTAAAAATAGCTGCATGAAACATGTTTTTGTAGAACGACAAAGAGGGTGTGCTTAGGGTATGCTTCCTTAATATTATGCAGTTGTCTTCCATTATTTCATTGCTCTCTTGGCTAAGAGCGTTAACGCAACCGGCATTCATCGATCATTCGTGAGAAGCCTCGGTTCGAATCCCAATGTAGGAAACACATTGGAGCTTATATAAAATGTATCTCATCATCAATGTTTCGCGAAAATATATGCCATTAAATGATAGAAATAAAACGTCGCAATAGAGGAGAAATGAATTTCAAATAGAAAGGGGAAATACATTCTTGATGTTTTTTCTCCAAAATTTTCCAAGCTCTATATATGCTTTTTAAAATGCAATAAAACATTTCAGTAGAAGCAGTAATTCAACTGCTGAAAAAGTAACCATGCCCTAAATATACTTGTTTTCGGGCTTCAATAAAGCATGTGCGCTAGCTTTAATTTGACAGGAGTGGGGCCCTTTTCGACTTTAGTTCTGCTTTATGGACGCATATAAGATTAAACTGCTTTATACAATAAACTTATATCGTAATATAATGCAAAATTGATGTATCTATATAGAGCTTCATGGTTACTTGGGGATCGTGTCCAACAATAACACCCAAATGGACCTGAGCAACATCTGGCATCTGCTGCGTTTTGTCGTCGCTTAAGCGGCGCGGCAAATTAAAAGTGATAGGTATGTTTATTTCAACTAAAACTTTAACATTCATATACCCATCCTTCAGAGAGTGACGGTTGCTATTATACGCCCAAAAGAAAGCACCCACGTCTAAAATCTCTAATAATCGTTGATAATCGCAAGGAATTTCTTTTAAACTACCCTCCATTTGTTTGAACAGTAAAAATCGTACTGTACTGATTGAACGAAAAACTCCAAATAACGACGACACCGAGAACGACGAATTGCTTTGTTTTGGGGGATTGGACAGTTCTATACATTTCATGGTAAAAGAAAACATTTTTGAATTAACACAGAGAACTGAAAAAATACTCTTTCAAAACAAACACATAATTTTTGAAGTAGATAATTTTAATTTAATGAAAAGTAAACACTTTTCAAAGGTAAAGAACAATACTTTAAAGAAAAATCGATATTATTTTTTTTTTTTTGTGAACCGTAAAACAAACACTACTCTGAAAACCCAGTTCAAATTTTGAAATTTCCCGAAATTCCGTTAATGAAAACTGATGTTTGATATAACTTTTTGCAAAATACTGAATACGATATTTATGTCCGAAAGTTTCAGAAACGGAAAGTAAGTAAAGAGTAAAGAAGAAAGTAGTAAAAAATAATGACTGAATGGATTAGTTTTTGAAGTTTTGTTTTTTAACGCTGATCAAACATCAGTACTAAAGGAAACTAATCGTTTACCTCTCATATATGGGGATGATCGTTATTTTTAGCACTCAAGAAAATTCGTCGACTAAGCAATAGGAAAACTTAGAAAATTTAAACATTGAACTTAATATGTATATTTAATCACATTTTTTCAGAGTGAGATCAACATCAACCGTATCAACATTTCCTTCGATAGAGAGGACGCAATAAACGCAAACGATAGAGAGGACGCAATAAACGCAAATCTCGATACAGGCAAACATCAATTGAACTTATCGGCCTCGGACGGATTCATCACCCATCATAGTCACTTAAAACACCTAGTGGATATTTATTTTTGTGACTTGTGGGGGGTGAGATTTGATTTGTGACTTAGGCGTGAAAGGGTGGATGTTAACCACTACGCCTGGGTCACCCTACACGTGCACACGCCTGGGTCACCCTGCGTTGCTTCTATCGTTCTTTTTGACTCAACCATCCTTCATCGTATAGTATAGTAAAATACTTCAAAAACCGAATTAGTTTGCCGTAATAAAGCGAAAAGAAAATCAACGTAGAGTAATCGATCATTGCAATTATGTTCTTATGACACAAAGCATGAGAATTGAACTTTAGGTTCTCGTTCTATTAGTATTTTATTTTTAGAAATGTTTGTTGGGTTTGCAATCTGTATATCGGGGGGCGACCCCGGCGTAGTGGTTAACATCCATACCTCTCACGCCAAAGTCACGAGTTTGAATCTCCCCCGGACAAAGTTACGAAAATACCCAAAAGGCATTTGAGTGACTACGACGGGAGAGGAACCAGCCCAGGGCTGAAAATTTCGATATTAAAAAAAAATTTGTATTGAAAATGGAATCAAGATCCAAGATTTCACATAATTTGGTGTTCTGGGGTTATTCGAAATTTAACACGATTAAATTTGCAGAATGTCCCATTTTAGTTTCCCTAGACGAGTCTTGGTACAGGAGCGAACTGAATGGACGGAACACGCGTCGCGATGCAAAGTTATGCTCAATAATATTAACTCTGACTTCCAATTGAAATTCTTAAAAAGTGATGAACAGCATTTACAATAAGTCCTTATACAGAATTAGATTTAAAAAACGTAAGCCTAATTCAACGGATAGGATCTAAAAACTAGATTGATTAAATCTTGAAACCAAACGTGTAGGCTGCGTTCAAATTCCGGGGGGGGGGGGGGGAATGCTCTTGAAATTTTGTTCAGAAACCAGAACCACTTGAAAAAGATATATTCATAATCCTCTAACGGATTATCTAAGAGTTTTGTTCGTTTCAACAAATTGACCTAAACCATCGGTCCAGAGATCCAGAGTGCCGAGCAAAATTTGTCTAGAGTCTAGAGATTGAATGAAATTCACTTTAAAATCACTCCTTTACGCGAGTAAACCACGCTCTCAAACCTGAAAAAAGAAAATCTCCCAATGCTAAACAAGGTACGTCATGAATGCTTGGTAAGAAACACAAACATTGAGACACTGAAAAAAAAATCTGGCTTCGCGTCAAATTCCGAATCTAAACAACAATACATATTAATCATTTGGGTGAGATCGACTAAAATCTGTCAAAACCTCACCTACCCAAAAATGTGTGAAGTGCCAAGTTGAAAAAGCCCTACGTCGATCACATTTAGATCAATGTTATTCGTTTCCTTATTTGTGTTGTTTCGAAATAGCGTGAAGAAAAGCATATGATGAGTCAAAAACAGTTCTAGGGTTTTTTTTTCATTGGGGTGAATCTACAATTGAGAGACTCTATTTGATTACTTTCTCTTTCATTCATATTCCATTCAGTGTAACAATTTTCATTCAACTATTTGTAGAGTATGGTAGCCAGCACTGCTGTGTTTCTATCTGTACTAAAGAATTATAATGGCGCTGTAATAAATGAAAGAGAGCGAGAGATTAGAGAGCCTCTTATTGTTAGATTCGCCCTTTTGATAAAAAAAAATCCTAGAGTTAACTGATTACGTTCTTCTCTAAATGTTGGGTCAGATTTTCTGTCGTTTCCCGACTTGGCTATCCTGTTGATTGATTAACAGAGATGAAAATTTAATTCAGAATATACTTAATTTTCAAATTTAATGCTAAACTATTGTGTGGCTATAGTCCAATAATAATTATAATTATTATAATTAAAATATTCAGTCTGAAAAAAACTATATTTGAACATTACTTAAATGGATATATTGAGTGAACGATTGGTTTTTTATATCAATAATTGAAATGCTGCATAACACAGAATAGTATGAAAGCGGATTATTGATAATTTCAAGTGAAATAATCATTTCTATTTTACAACCCATATCACAAAACAACTTGTTTTCCAATAGGTAAGCTATTTAGATACTGGATTAACGTCAACATACTTTACTGATGCAGATCAATTGATTGTGACACCTAGTGGATCCCCTACTACTGCTACTACATCACCAGCATCTTCGCAGCAACGTTACAGTCGCCGCTACAAAACTCAACTTAGAGATTTTTTGTCCACCTGTCGATCCAAACGAAAACTGCAGCAATCTCCAGGAGGGCAGGTAATTATAGACCTTTTTTTTTTAATTGAAAAAATATTGAAACAAAGTTTTTTATCAGTACAGTAGATAGTTTAGACACATAATGACTTTTGACTTTTAGTTTTGTTTTCTAAACTGGGGTACAATTTAAAACAATCGAACACATAATGACTTTTGACTTTTAGTTTTGTTTTCTAAACTGGGGTACAATTTAAAACAATCGAATTGCGACCGTTCTGAAAACTGGCCAGGTGTTGAGCATTGATATCTCAGTCGTTTCTCCATAGATTTTCAGAAATTTTGCGCCAATCGATCGGAAATAGTTCCACACATCGATTTTATTAAATAACATTTAGTTGTTTCAGGCTACATACTATTGAGAAATGGATATTGCATTGCACAAAAAATTGCTTACATTTGGAGGCATAGTCCTACGTAATGATTTTGAAAAAATCAATGAGGCTGTACATTATAATTTTTTTACGTAGGACTTACGTCTCTCTTTTCTATTCCTGTATAGGGGCGCCGTTTTTAAAGTTCTTAAATCGAAGCGTTACGCGGGTTTGGAGAATTTGAACGCTAATATCTCCTCTCTGGACCACAGATATTTTACGATAAGTATTTCATTTGAAAGTAAAAACATCAACGCTGAATCTCTTTGGCAAACTTAATTCATTGCATTTGTTTGAACTAATGACAAATTACTTACGAGAAAAATTTCTGAACGCACAAAGCTATTGGTCGAAAATGACATCATACTTGCGCTACGCTCTGATTGGTTCATTCTGCCACAGTAACCTTGCCAGCAATTATGGAACATGTGGGGAACGACCGAAGACCAACAATCAGTTCTCGCTGTGCATCCGTATGCGACAGACGTGTTTGGCGAGCACGTCGGTAGAAAACGCCGCCTGTGGCCAGTAACAACGATGAGGAGCTGAATGAAAAAAGAAAACCTAAGGGGCATCGCAAAGTATTTCTCCTCCATCAACTAAATCCGTCCTTCTCAGGACGACCAAATCAGTTTACTAACTAAAGAGTTTGGTTGAAGTTTTCTCTTGTGCTGTTTGAAATTCAGTTACCACGTCACGGCTGAACATAGCATTCATTAAACGCCGCGTTTTGGAGAATATCACAAAGAATCACGAACAACTAACGAACGAAATTCTAAAAGGGATAATTCGAGCCGAACTGCGACATGTCAGAGACCGACCGTGTGGTTGAGTTCGTCATTGTTCCTAGTTGTGCATACCGGATTAGTTGCTGGCGGTGGCAAGCAAATTAGGCATATTTCTGTTAAGAAAATCATCCGTCTAGCGTACACTAATTAAAACTAATTACTGTGGCATAATGACTAAAGTTCGACCCCATTGATGCAATTTGTATCACACTGCCTTCGTTGGTACCGCCTTCTTTTGTTCTATAGCATCCGACGCCATAATATACCAGCTCTTGGCAGAAATTTTGATTCAGTCTTTCAACAGTCGTGAAGCTGTGCAGTGACTGTTGCAACGCAGCAGACGGCAGCAAGCATCCTGGAGGGTGCACTGGCGAGCAGTTGTTGCAGAGAGAGGCGTTGGTGCAGTTGGCTGTTGGTGCCTATTCTCCTGTCAACATCGCTGCGAGAAATACGTTTGCTGAAGCCGGCAATTTGGCCCGTAACGAGACAAAAATCCCTAAAAGCCCAAGTGGAATCGCAAACTATTTCTCTCCCGTCAACTAAACCAGTCCTTTTCAGGACGACAAAATCAGTTTTATTAACTAAAGACTGTTTGGTTGAATTTTTCTTTAGTGTTGTTTGTAATTGAACATAGCATTCATTAAACGCCGCGTTCCGGGGTATATCACAAAGAACATTGAACCACTAATGAACGAAATTCTAGAAGGGATAATTCGAGCCGAACTGCGACACGTCAGAGACCGACCATGTGGTTGATTTTGTTGTAGTTCCTAGTTGTGCCTAGTAGATTAGTTGCTGGCGGTGGCAAGCAAGTTAGGCATATTTCTGTTAAGAAAATTATCCGTCTAGCGTGCACTAATTAAAACTAATTATTGTGGCGCAATAACTGAAGTTCGTCCCCTTTGATGCAATTTGTATCACATTGACTTCGTTGGTACTGCCTTCTTTCGTGCAATAGCATCCGACGCCATCACACAAGAGGTCTTAGCAGCAAACTTTGATTCAGTCTTACGACAGTCGTAGTGCTGTGCAGAGCCACACTGCTGTAGCAACGCAGTAGGCGAGCGAGCACACTGGAGGGTGCACTGTTGAGTAGTCGTTATCCAGAAAGGTTGGTGCAGTTGGCTGTTTGGGCCGATACTCCCGTCAGCCTCGCTGCTAGAAAGAAGGCTGCTTAAGCCTATGATTTGATGGGAAAAAGCCATTCGTGACAACAACGGGACAAGAATCATCCCACGTCACCGAATACCAATAAGAAATCCCAAATTCTATCGCGAACAATGTTGACTAAATCTGCCTTTTTCAGTACAACCAAATCAGCTTGCTTATTAAAGAGTTTGTTTGGTTGAATGTTTCTATTGTGCTATTTGAAATTTTAATCATTCGATAGGAATCAAATAATGTTATCTAAAGAGTTAACAATAGAATTTTCTTACATATTTACTTCCCAATGCTGGTGTATCGTTCAACTAGCACTATTTCGACCGAGACGTCTATCGGCAATAATAGACTTTGAATCCACCAACCGCCTACAACGCAATAAGGATAATGATTTCCAGGTGGTCGATCATATCAACAGAATATGCTCTTAGGGTGCATTCTCGCTGCACCATCTCGGAAAGCAAACAGTTCCAGCAGCAAGATTTGGAAGAAGAAAACGTATAGTACCTCATCTACCGGGTGCTGAAGCATTTTAACTCAATACTGTCGTTTCCTCCAAAGCGATAAGCATTATGAACAGCTTCGTAAATGACATTTCCGAGCGGATTGACAGCGTAGCTGCCCGACTAAATTAAATCAATTGGCGGATGGCCCTGACGTCTCTGGAAACTCAAATCGCCTTTTGATCATGCTGCCGGGAGAGCTAGCGAAACACGAGGTTTCCGAGCGAACCGAAGCCGTGGCCAAGTAAACCAGCTTCATGACGAAGTGAGGTGGTGGCAGTAGCTGTTCGCTTGAACCCAAAATGGCCCTTTTTAGGGCCATCAAAACAACTGGAAAGAGAGTTGACATGTCTTTGGGAGTGCTGGGGGCTCGGTTTTGGGGTGTTTTTTTTAAATATTTTTTTCGATTTTTTCGATAATTTTCGTATTTTTTTCGATATTTCGGCGCCAACATTTGATTAGGGTGAATCTGCTTTTGTAAACAAACACTTTATCTGCTATTTTTTCGGAAGTTGAATACAATTCCTTTAAATTGAATATATCAGCGGATAGAGATGGACAGAGTGCTTAATTTGTATTTGTGACCTTTTGTTCAAAAGAAAATGACTATGAAAGCCATAGTTTACAAGAGCAGATTCACCCTACTCTAATGTTGGCGCTGTTTTGCACTTTTGGCAGTGTTGTACACACATATACACTCAAAAATTATTCACGGGCTCTCTTAAACATTTAGCTGAACTCACTCGGCATTTTTGTATTTAACTGATAGCTCGGCGAAAAAATGAACGATGCCGAGTCTCAGCATCACTTGAAACTGAAATATCGGGTTACTTCATTAGTAAACCGATTCTCGCCATCACTAGGAGCCACAAGCGTTAACCAAAATTAAACCGACCTCAGCTGCCTATCGTGCCGAAATATCGGTTTAGCAGTGGCGTAAGCCGAGGTTCGGCTTTTTATCTGTCAACCGCCATGCGCCATATGGTTTTCATTCGCAAGTGGTGTAAATCGTATGTTGTTTGTGGAGCGGTGAAAAAACATACATTTATTGGCACTAAATATCAATTATATTGATATTATATATATTATCAATTATATTGATATTTATCAATTATATTGATAAAACCTCTTCAACAATTCTAGGCCGATTCACCGGGTTCATGGCTACTTCTCTCCTTCCTCGGTTGCGCCCACGCTC
Source organism: Aedes japonicus (assembly GCA_034211315.2). Classification (NCBI taxonomy): domain Eukaryota; kingdom Metazoa; phylum Arthropoda; class Insecta; order Diptera; family Culicidae; genus Aedes; species Aedes japonicus. The sequence continues at coordinate 378,119 of JASCZW010005236.1, read as the reverse complement.
TCCAAGTCTTGGCTTACCTGATGCGTCCATCTAGCTTACTGTACTCCTCGCCTTCTTGTTCCAGCCAGCCAGCAGATTTGATGCAAAACACCATATATGCAGGGTATTGCCTATAAGCATGAAATATATAATATTTCGATGAATATCTTATCCATAATTTCGAGTATTTACACACAATTTAACCATAATTTCGGTAACCCTCATTTTATTTTGTTTTAAATTTTAACCGATACATCTGTTTGCACATGCTGAGATTTCCAGCTAACTAAATGAGTTTTCAGTTTGACCCAAACCGAGATTATCGGTTAACATAATGAAGCCGAGATCGAAACCGAGAGGTCGGCTGTGCGAATCTCGGTTTCAGAAATCCGAGACTCGGAATAAAATTGTAAGTGTGTAGGCCTAATAGAAACCGTATGCAATTGGAGGTGAACGAAACCAGCCTCTTGGGTAATAGTTTCTCAAATGACCAATAACTCAATCCCACTACAAGGTATATTACGTGATATAGAGTATCTTGATATCATATTTCATACATATTATTTCCTGTGAGAGCAAGATGTATGAATGTAGATACCAAGACAGGCTATATCAAATAGTAAAGGTTGTATTGCGAACGTTTAGAGTATGGGAATTAGATTTGGAAGGAAACCAATTTCGACCACTCTTTAAACAATCAAGCGATCTAGATTGCACATTGCTTCGTAGTCCTACGTCCAACTTTCCGTACAACCCCATTGGGCTGTCCCTTCTAGTTTTTTAAATGAAATGTAATTATTTGTCTTCAAATTTAAAAATTAATCATTTGTCTTCAAAAATTCAAGTAATATATATGCATTAAATTTGTGCTCTGAATGTTTGAATATCACAGAGGACAACTGCACAAGGCACATAAAACAAACAGGCTTTTGAGACCCCGGCGGTCTGCTGAGAGGTAGGCTGTCTCAATGGAAAACATCACGTTTAATCGATTAAATGATCCCTCATACTATAGCAAATCTAATGAATCATATAAATTTGAATGAAACACATTATTGTACATAGGTTACATATGTTAGCTGAACGTGTGCGTCATGCATTTTAAATTTGAGGTTAAGGTACAATTTTCACTTTCTTTTTTTAACGAGTTCATTTATTTGTACAGGCTCAATCGAATCAACTTCACAGAGCCAAGTTTTCATGTTTATGTACATCAGTTATCTTAGAACTAAGATTAAGGGGATAGAACCGATTACTCGCGGTCGTCTCGAGGTTAAAAGGAATAACAAATTTTAGGATGGGAAAATTGGGGTGGAAATTTTGAACAAAGCATAAGGAACAATGGTTTTCTTATATGTAGAACTTCAAATTACAATTGTTTAATTGAACGTTTTTAATTAAAAATAAGAATCACTCTCTCACACGCACACACAATCACACCCACACACACACACAACCACACTCACAAAATTTTCACTTTTATATATATTATTTTCAGAAGGATCAGTTGATGTTTTAGAATAATTAAGTTACTGAGACCTAAAAAAGTACCTTCTTGCAATCCTTGAAGTGTGGATGTAAAAGCTTCTAAGAGGTGGTTTTCATTAGGGCGAATCTAACATTGAGAGACTCTCTTATGCCTGGTACAGCCATACAACGTACAGCGTTGTACGAACTGTCAAATACTTTCATCCAGTACAAAAAAACACGTACTAGACTAAAGGAGTACAACGGTGTACGTTGTATGTCTGTACCAGCTATTATGCATGGAACAGACATACAACGTACAGCGTTGTACTTCTTTAGTCTAGTACGTGTTTTTTAGTACTGGATTAAAGTGTTTGGCAGTCCGTACAACGCTGTACGTTGTATGGCTGTCCCAGGCATTAGACTACTTTCTCTTTCATTAATATTCCAATCACCTTTATCTACGTTTTTCATTCTACTATTCGTAGTGTATGCTGTACTAAAGAATGCCTCGAAAGTGTTATTATGGCGCTGTAATGAATGGAAGAGACTGAGCCCGGAGAGAATCTCTCAATGTTAGATTCGCCCTATTGAAAAAAAAACCAAGATTTGATCGCCCTCACCATCACTTCAAACTGTATCGGGCGCAACTAAAAGCGCTGGCTAAATTGTGGCGCGACTATCGGAAAGCATCAGGCGCTCAAATTTAGTAACGCGATAGTGGCGAGAGAGAGGGTTGCTATTCGACTGCTAATTGTCAAAACTCTCCAATTCTAAACAAAATCGTCAAAAGGTCGAAGGTAACAATTATAAACAATGAGTGAAAACGTAAATTTCCTGGAAATGCCTGGTTACAAACATATATATCTACTATCAACGGGAAGGTAATGACTCCCTGTATCTGTTTCTGGTACTATTTTGTTTTTGGAAGCAAGCAGATCCCAGAAAAATACAATAGAAGTCATTGTTTACATATGTTACTTTCGACCTTTTGAATATTTTGTCTAGAATTGGTTTTTTGTTTATTTTTGTTTACGCAATCAGAATTAGTGACAAACTTAGAATTTGATTTAAAGAAAATTATTGCTTTATCAACTTTAAGTCAATTTGGTTTAATAATAAGATTTTTTTCAATAGGGTCGTGCGATGCCTTTTTCATGATTTCTCCTGGATAGATTTTTGATTGGCATGAAAGAGAACCATTAGCCACAATGGCCGCTCTGGCCTCTTCTGGGGTGTCCCGGGAGAACCTGTAGGAGATGTTTTGCGCCAAACCACGTGGGCAAAGGTTTTTTCTTCATAACTAACTAGAAATGAGAAGAAAAATTAGTATTTTCCATTTAATTCCAACTACCTTTGCTTATCCTGACAGATACGCGTATTTCGTCTACAATGTGCAGACTTCTTCAGTGTCTCGTACTAATAACTCGACGAGATACTGAAGAAGTCTGCACATTGTAAACGAAATACGCGTATCTGTCAAGATGAGCAAAGGTAGTTAGAATTAAATGGAAAATACTAATTTTTGTTCTCGTTTATAGGTACAGGTATTCCACTAAACAGCTCAAACTCTCTAGGATTTTTTTTCATGTTTTTTTCTTCATTCTTTTTCTTCAGACTTTTGGTAGGCCTGAAAAGGGCCATTAACCACATCGGCCTCCCTCGGAACCTCTGAGGTGCCTCGGGGGAACCTGTAGGAGGTCACATTTGTGTTTTTCCACCAAACCCCGTGCGACAGCTCTTTCTTTTTGATTTCACTTGGAAAGTTCTTTGGTAGGCATGAAAAGAATAATTTTCCACAATGGTCCCTCTGGAAATCTCTGGGGTGATTTGACGAAACATATAGGAAAGTACATTTATATTTTTGTACCAAACCCCAGTTGTTCCCAGGGAGGCCACTGTAACCACCCGGGTAAAAATAACCGTACAATTACAATACAATAACATAAAATAACCTTAAAATCTACTTTCGACCATAAATCTCAGTGTTCGTGAATCAGATAAATGAAAAATGCAAATTGTCATTACAAAAGATCTATAATTCACTCCATATGCTAGGAATTTCAACAATTGTGAAACAATACAATTAATAGTAATTGACTAACATTTGTTTGGAAAAAATGAGTTAAGATTCATAACAACCCCCCTTTTCTATTGTCGATGTCTCAATTTACATTAGATTCTTTTGTGGGAACAATTACCCCCCATTACCATCTTATCGTTGTGAACAATGCTATTAATTGTACATACTAAAATGTTTATTGTATGGTTACAATACATTTAATTGTAAACCTATAAGATCTTTTTATTCGAGCAATGGTTCTTTTCACGCCAACCGAACCTCTTCTAAAGAAATCACGAAGAAAGAGCCATCGCAATTGACTATGTTTATGACGATCACCGAATCTGTTAAACTGATGATGGAGCTCTAGTTTAGCAGTGACCGATACAGAACACGGTAACAAAATATAGTTGCGACCGGTATGAGATTGAGTGACTAAACTAAAATGACAGCTCGATGCGCTAGTATTTAAGTCGCCCATACGCTAAGAAAAAAGTACCCAAAATTAAGTTGAAAAAAACTCAACGTTGAGTTCTGCCAAGTGAGGTTAACAGTTGGGTGAATTAATAAATTGAAATAGGTTGAATTCACCCATCTAGTCAGTACAGACATATTTACTCAATTTTAAGTTTTTTGTGTGTTCGATATTTGATACCACTTTTAAATATTTTCTTTTGGTTGGTATAGTTTTATTTTTTGTTTCTTGTTTAATATGTCATAAAAACTACTTTCATGTAAAAAACCTCCAAATAAACGTTTAGTTTACATAAAAAAAATAGCCAACATTACTAACAGATCTCATCTATCTTATCAACAATGTGTGCAAAAAATATAAGGAACATTTATTAATGAAAAACTGATATTTCGAATCTTAACTCAATTTTGAGTTGCAGCTACTCAACCATCCCGTTCTCTTCGCGCAATTAACGGTTGAGTAGTTTTAACTTAATTTTGGTTGAAAATCGTAGTCGTCATTTTTTTTGTTCGAATGTTCTTGCGAACGCATTGTTTGCTTATGGAAATTGCGGAAATTGAGTGAATTGAATTTATTCGCAAGGATTGAAAATCGTCTAGATGATAGCAACAACGTACAGCTCTTCAGTAAGTAGATAACATTATTTTCTTTCTTGTAGAAGCTTAATTGCCGGTTTTTACGGGTTGGATCTGAGGAGAAAGGTTTATTAGACCTGTAAATTATCATTAAAAAAAACTTTAAAGGGAGCATTGAGAATAATCAAAAAGTTGACCAATCGCGAGGTGAAGCGCAATTACTCTGAAAGTACATTGGCCAAATGGATTACAGCCCCTCTTATTCGCTGGATAAAGGTATGTTATTTCAGAATAGTTTCATTAGATTCTATAGTTTATAGCGCATTTTTTACAGCACAGATTAATCCAAAGAAGAACTCTTAACAGAACACCTAATCACCTATGCCAGTGATCTGCCACATATTATATGCGCTGCGAATGCTATGGAATCTGGAAATTATTATCTAGTTTCCCGGACACGTGTTGGCAGTCGGTCATTCTGCGGTGCATGCCATTGATGTCTTCGTGAGTCGTTTCCGGTTGTCGGATTAAGAGTACCTGTTCTGTTGCGAAAATTTCATGAGCATGCAATCTTAGTGCGGGGGCACGCAAACGGTCTCCCACACAGTAGCCGTGGGACCGTGCCGTGTATCGTGAAAACGATGAAAATAAGATAACTGTACACTTTTTTTCCAATAATTAATTGAACTCGAACCATTTTTTCCACTCGATTTGAAATTAAATGTGAGCCAAACATACCACATTCAATATTTGTAACATCTGTAATTACAGAGGGTTTGAGCTGTTTAGTGGAATACCTGTAACTAGAAATTAGAAGAAAAATTAGTATTTTCCATTTAATTCCAACTACCTTTGCTTATCTCGAGTTATTAGTACGAGACACTGAAGAAGTCTGCACATTGTAGACGAAATACGCCTTTCTGTCAAGATAAGCAAAGGTAGTTGGAATTAAATGGAAAATACTAATTTTTCTTCTAATTTCTAGTTAGTGTATTTACAGGTTTAGTTGAACTAAAACAATAAATCCCTTGAGATGGTTATTTTGTAATTTCAATCAAGACTGCACTTTAAAACCTGTAATTTTTATTCTTGAACTGAATTTGAGTATACAGTATGACTCTGAAACCCAATAATTGATTAAGTAAATTTTGCCCATTTATATTTAAAATATTAGTACCCACAATTGGGTTAATTTTACCTATTAGCATTTGAAACGTCATTACCTAAAATTAGGTTAATTTTATTCATTGATACTTGAAATGTTATTACCCAACATTAGGTTAATTTTACCCATTAGAATTTGAAATGATATAACCCAAAATTGAGTTTTCATCTAATACCTAATTTTAACTTAATGCACAAACCTTGCGGGATAGGTGAAAAAAAACTCAATTTTGGGTACTTTTTTCTTAGCGTGCAGATATTTGCACCCGATACGGACACTCTAACATTGGAATTATCAAAAGGAATTTCAAAAGCCGATTTGTGCTGCAGCATCAACGAAAAAATTCCCAACGTAATAATGATGTCCAAGTGTTTCGGTATGCAGCATGATCCGTGTCCCAGAAAAAGTTTTTTGCTAACAACCATGGTGTCTTCTGTAGGGATGAAAAAAAAAACGCTTCGATAACAACCGGGTTGGAAAATAAATTAACCTTGATCATTTTAACGCCACTAGCAAAAGCATTGCTAACAAGTAGTTCGAGCTTTCTTGATTACATTTCCATATAAAATGGTTACCTTAGATGGACATATAAGATCCACCACTTTGGATAGATGTTGATGATTAAATTAAGCTTACCTCGTGGGCAAGATTATTTTTTGAAGATGACCTTGAACATCCATTCCAAAACATTATCCACATGATAAATATGAAAATCATAAGGTACTTTAGTGGAACTGATACACATAGAAAAATCATTATGAGTGAGTAAGAAAGTCATAAGAGTCTCTATGAATAACATAATATTTTTATAAAGTCTAAACAACCTGCATTTGCGATACTTCAAGAGCGTAATTTATGAAATTCGATAGTTTTTTTTCACCAGTGCAGGATAGAGAAATGTCAAGAAGAAAAGTTTCTAGAACATCAACTTTTGGTGTATTTCTCAAAATTTTAATTATTGCGAGAATGAACATATTCTGATGATGTAATCTGATTTTTCTGAAGTATTTGAAAAAAAAATCAACTCCTGCTAATGATCTTCGTAAGAGTATCCGTTCTAGAGATATTTGCGATTTAATTGTATCATATTCGAGAAATATTCGAAAATAAGACTTTTTCATAAATTATTCTCGTTGCTCCAGTAACTCTCTCTGGCAGCAAGACGATTGGATGAACGATTCAAAAGATATGGGGTAAAATGGTTCAAACAGTATGTTTTTTAATTTTCTCTTAACATATGCCTATTTTGCTTCTTATTGTATACTTTATACATCGTGTGTAAAAATTCTGAAGCTCTAACGTCAGTTTCGGAGAAAACTTAAGGGTGGAGAGATCTGAAGTGAAAAAAAGCCAACAAGACGATTCTATAAATAGCATAAGAAATAGGGGAAAATTATGTAGAAGGAGATGTTCGCTCATCACCATGAGGCACCAAGAGTGAACATTAATGTTTTTGGCTAGAATGAAGGATGTGAAGAGAAAGTGTTGAAAGTTCCGTCAGAGTGCGGCAGGTAGGAAATCTAACAGATGTTTTTTTGAAAATTGAGCGAAAGGGCATGTATCCAATGGTACTCGAACCATGGACGTCAATCTTTGCCTAACATCCCACTGCGGGGTAGGTTGTAGCAACGGAACAAGTCCGCCACTTCAACAGGCAAAAATTGACGCATGGAAAGACGCTCATGTACCACTGTGGCTTGTATAGTTATACTAGCAATCTATTGTGTGCACTCTGTTTATTGATGCGCACATGGGAGAGGAACTCTCTCCTTTTTTGGGTTTGTTTTGATTCGCACCGACTGACGATCACTAAAGCTTTTCTCGTCGTCTCCAACGTAGAGACCTCGGAGAGAAACACCGTGAAGCGATGCGATACTGGTCCCCTTTTTGCTATTGGTCTGATGCTGATCAATTTTCATCTGTATATATTCAAAACGAGTATTTTTTAATGGATTGTGAATATTTATTCCGCGCGATTGTGTACTTATTCCAATGATTATCACTATTAGATCTACAAAAAAATTGTACATTTGTCCTTCTTGCGTTTAAGACGTAAAAGATCCAAATTAAACCAGCTGTTCGAGTTCCTTCAAAGAAACAACTTTTGTTCAACTAGTTGATTTGTACACGTTTAAAGGTATTTGTAAGAACAGCTGCAGACTCATCCAAACTATTGGTCGGGATTGGAAAATCCACGCTTCTTTCAACAAGGCTAGAAACAGCCTATTTTGATTTTCACAAAAGCTTCGTTATTATATAAGTTATTCTCAATTACCAAAACTAAGGTAAATGGTCCAGGAATGGTTTGTGAGTATGCGGGTTACCAAAGACCAAACTGAAATTCCATCACCATGAAAAATAATACTTTAATTTAATTGTAACTCTTCGTTCGTATAAACACTGATATGCACCAATAAAATATGATAGTTATGATTCTTACAACCAATTGAATAATGTACCCGCATAATCACAAACCATTCCTGGGCCATTTCCCTTATTGTTGACGACCGCTTCCGTTATTGTTACGACATTTACCCTTATAGTTGACAACGATAAACTAATAATCTCCTATATAGTTTTAACAATATGTCAGATGGTAAAAGGCCAAATAACAATATACTGAATAGGCGGTTAAGTTAGGTTACCATAAAAATATGGCAATTTTCACGAACAAAATTTTTGCTGTACTCTATGCCAAACAGTTGGTATATAATCTACAACCAGTACAGACAATAAAAAACCTTTCAATGACAATATGGCATACATTAACAATATGTGTTAGTGTAGAGGTTCTATGGTGAAAATGAGATTAAAATATTCGATAATAATAACATAATATGTGATAATATATCTTACATTCGAAATATAGTTTTAACTGTATAGCAAATTGTTTTTCGTTATGCGGGAATCAATAAAAACAACTAACCTTGAGACTTTTACTTCACTCTGTGCCAGATGGCTAGCAGGGTCTACCCGGGTAGAATTGAATATGGTTCGGACTCACATCCTCAAATTTTACCGATCAATAGAAAAATCACAAAATAAGATGGCGGAAAGGAATGTGCGATCATAACAAACTATAAAGCATTAATTACAATATGAAAAACTAAATGGATATTTATTCTACTTTTGTACATAATTTTCGATGACAAAAAAACTAATAGAAGGAAAGGATAATAGCGCACCGTTCTTGCTCAGGGTTAGCACCGACCTTATTGTTTGGCTCAGCGTGGTTGATGAGGTAGTTTGGCGTCGCTTCTCCGAGCTCGGCTATGATGTTGGCGCAATTTCAGGCGGAAGCGCGCGATTCGTTGTGGCTAGGCTTCCGTCGACTTCTCGTATGTGTCAGCCACATCGACACTACAGTGGTATCGGCTTGATCGGCTCGATGGATGGCGGATTATCGGTAGGCACTGATGCACAGCTAGGTTGGTTTGCACTACTTTACTTTGCCAACTTTGGCACAATTTCGTCACTATTTAGTTGTAAGAAAATTTGACTTAAGTATTTTTCACTGTTTAGTATTTAAGATTTTGTTTCCGAATAAGCTCTTGATCCATGGATCTGTCCCCCTTTTATACCAGCTCATGTACTGGTTTTGGGGTCCAGGCTGGGCGATGACGTGGATGTAGGACGTCAACACAAAGGATGCTGCTAGCCGTCAGTTGGTGTCAGGGGGTATAGGATTATAGCAAGGTCGAATTCAAATTTAAATTTATATAGCGGATAATGGGGATCTGACACCAAGGGAATGGGATTGGGATAGGATGTATAGGAAATTCAATTCAATCTAAATATACATTATGATTTATTTATGATCGCAAATTCAACACGTTACATTAATATTTATTTAAATTATATACAAAACAAATCTCATAAATGAAGACATGATGGTCACTGAAAAAATATTTATTGGAAGCTTTTTTTTGAAAGGTTACAATTACCCCGACGTCCGGATAAAAAAAAACGGTGTCATTAACAATGTTTTTTTTTCTTTTAATTTCTATTGTATCGGATAATTTGACGTTTCGAATATAAGTACGACATATGGAATGATCGAATAATACGTTCTTCTCTTACAAATTCAGTTTAATTAAATGGAATGATTACTTCCCGAGGGAATCTTTTTCAGATAATCACGTGAATTTGGAAGAGTGAACCTGGGATTATGCGTTCTCTTTTGTCCGTGCTAACAAGAACCAAAGGATACAATTAATTTCAGCGGGAATCTTTTTCACTGAATTATTTTAGTATTTAAAAGAGTGAACCTATGACACCTTGTTTGTCAGCCCTTCCTAATCTAATTAATTAGCAATGCAGGTGTTGATAAGTATTAGAGATATGAGTAAGTCAGAATGTAATGATCAGTAAAACCTTTCTTCTCTTTGAAATTCAATTAGATTTAGTAGATTGATTACTTCCCGAGGGAATCTTTTCCACAAATCACTAATATGTCAAAGAGTAAATCTGGATTTCATTGATCTCCTATTCCTAACTTACTTTATCTCCAAAAGAGGATCGGGAACACGGGTTCAACGTGTTGAGATGATTATCAGTTTAGATACGAAGGCACAGAGTAACACTCTACTCATAAAAATCCAATTTAATTTGTTGGGATGATTACTTCCCGTGGGAATCTTTCCCACTAATTTATATGAATTTTGTTGAGTGAGCCTGGTTATTCTGTGTCTACTTTATCTCAAAGTGACGCATCTCAACGGTGAACCTTATAGGAATAGGTGAGATAGACTTATTTGAACCGGAAATAATAATCAGGGAGACCACTCTTCTCTTTAAAATCCAGTTTGATTCAGCGGAATGATTACTTCCCGAGGGAATTTTTTCCATCAAATCACGTGGATTTGAAATAGTGAGTCTGGGAATCCATGATTCATGTGTTCTTCGATTCAGCCAACCTCAACATAATAGAGGATCTAAATTAGATATATATTTTTATATATAAGATAATACGATGTGCGATAGTTGGTGTAGTGATTTAGTGGTCTATGATTGTTCAGTACAATGTGCAATATCAGATTTCGTCAGAAAAACGTCTTGTTCGATATGTCCTTCTCACGTTTGCTAAGATGAGCTAGAATTTGTTACATTACTGTCAACAATTATTGATCAAAACTTATTTAATTGAAATTAATAATTTGTACTTTAAGCAAGAATATGTTTCCATGGGAATATAAAAATCTTTATCTCAACCGCTTTGGAAAAATTAAAATATATGTCCTAAGAAGTAACAGGTTGATTTCTCAACAAAGATCCTAAGAGGGTAATTTATTATGCTAAAGCGCGCTTTTGCTAAAGTGGAATTTTCGAACACCTAGACGGCTCAAATTTCGGAACGGCTGGGTTCGAAATTTTGAATCAATCTAATTTAACAATATTTTCGCTGGAGCGAATTAGTTTGAACGGCAACAAGGGTTCTTTCGTTACCTTGCTCTTAAATTATTTAGCACTACAATTTAATCTGCTGTCTACGCAAACGCAATCACTGCAAGGCCGGAATAACGACTGTTCGCGAGAATTGACCGACATCAGGTAAAACTGTTTATTCTTAGCCTGAGAAGGAAGAACGAGGATGGAAGGAAGTATAACCTTATCCAGGTTTCAAATGTGAAGCCGGCCAAACACCGATGGATTTCCCTTACAGGTCTTCAAGATCGTACGACGAGGTACCGATTCTCGCTTTTACTTTGCATGGGAGAAATTGAGCTGCATACTTCGCATTGTAATTAGCCGGTGCACTAGACGGTCTCATGTTTCTACGGTACACTAGTTGCCCCGGAGAGAATGATTTTGCAAAACAACGGTGACGTAGATTATATTGTTTTCGAGAACATTCGTGTGCTTTCGCAAGATTCTTCTGAACTATATCATAAATTTTACTGAATCGCTGTTTACGGCGCTCGATTTGCTCAGGTTCAGAAAGAGTTACATCGTGTCGATACAAATGATGATCTGTTCCCCTTTCCGACAATTCTTGGCCGTGGGTTATGGAATAAGGCGTGTAGCCCGTAGATGAGTGTATGCTTGTATTAAGAATGACCTCAATTTCAGAAGTTTTCTGATCCCATGACCGTTGATCATCCTTGGCGTATGTACGTATTGCCGCGTTTATAGTCCGGTTGATACGCTCTACCGGATTGGCCTGTGAATGGTACCTGGAGTTCAGCCAGTGTGCAATCCCGAATTGGTCCAGTAGGTTTTTGAATTCCTTCGAAGTGAAAGTACTTCCATTATCGGATATTATAACTTCTGGAACGGAATTCCTATAAAACCACTGATCTCTAAGGATTGCACACATAGCTGAGCTGTCCAATTTTCTCACAGGGTGGATCATGACCCACTTTGAAAACAGGTCCGAAATTACCAGGATATGCTGGTTACCTTTTCGGCTACGTGGCAGTGGGCCAACGAAGTCTATTGAAATAATTTGCCATGGTCTATTGGCAACACGCATTTTACCCATTTCAGGGGTAGTTGGAACAAAAGAAGCCTTTACCTCTTTGCATATTTTGCAAGATTGAATATATTTTCGAATATCCGGTCCCATTTTAGGCCAGTAGAACCGTTTGCGAATGCGGGCCAAGGTTTTATCATATCCTAGGTGGAAGGAATCGTCGTGGTTATCTCTCAATATGACGGGAATTTCATCCGATCGGGGGACTCGTTTCCATTCAAAGCGACTGTCGAAAGGTTCATTCCTATCAGTAACAAATTTAAAAAGGTTACCATTATCCACTTTAAAATCTACGAACTTATCAGGTTTATCCAACACTTTCTCCATGAGCGTAGAGTGCCAAGTTGCAGTTGGGGGACCTTGGACTACAGCCGTACTTCTAGACAACGCATCGGGGACGACATTGTCCTTACCCTTTCGGTGAATGACGGTCATGTCGTACTGCTGTAAGTCACAGCTCCATCTACTGCAACGTGAGCCCACCTTCCACTTCGAGTGTAAAATGTGGGTTAGGGCGGAGGAATCCGTGATCAGGGTAAAATGATATCCTTCTATGTAGCCACGAAAAGCATTTATTGAAAGGAGAGCAGCCAAGGCTTCCTTTTCAGCTGCGTGGTAATTTTTTTGTGGGGTAGTCAATTTGTGACTATAATACGAAATTACCTTCTCTCCATCTTCTTGTTGCTGTGTTAGAATGCCTGCAATAGCTACATCGCTCGCATCGGTTTGAATGGTAAATTCTTTTGAGAAGTCTGGACTTCCCAAAATTGAAGCAGACACCAATCGTTCTTTTATTAGACAGAAAGCTTTCTCTGCTTCCTCATTCCACCGAATTATTTTTGTTTTTGTCTTTAAGAGGTCTGTAAGGCCAGCAGCAATGCCACTGAAGTCGGGAATGAATCGCCGATAATAATTGGCCATCCCCAAGAACCTCCTAAGCTTAGAGACGGTAGTTGGCCTATCATATTCAATGATTGGCCGAATTTTATCTGGGTTTGAACGGAGGCCATTTGAGCTCAGGAGATAACCCAAGAATGGGATTTCCGGTACTCCAAATTGAGATTTCTCAAGATTTATGCTCAAGTTCGCCTCCAGTAGTCTGCGTGCTATTTCGCGGAGCAACTGTACGTGCTGCTCGAATGTCTCCGTAACCAGGACAATATCGTCCAGGTATACGAAGACATGAGGTTCCAATGCTCCGTGTCCAAGTATTTTGTCCATGAGCCGGGCTAAAGTAGCAGGACTGTTGACGAGACCAAATGGCATTCGGGTGTATTGGAACAGCCCCTTGCCTTGCACACAGAACGCAGTATACTTTCTAGAAGATTGGTCTAGGGGTATTTGCAGAAATGCCTCTGAAAGGTCAATAGTTGACAAATATCTCGCTTTTGGAAGCTGACCAAGTATTCTGCATGGGTGCGGCAAGGGGTAGGCGTCACGTACAGTGCGTTCGTTGATCTTTCTCGCATCCAGACATAATCGAACTTTATTTGGTTTAATTACAGGAACGCAATTAAGCGACCAATTGGAATTGCTAGGCTCAATAATTCCAGTATCCAATAAACGTTGTAATTCCACTGCAACCAATCCTTGGGTTTTTGGGGACATTACATACGAAAATTGTCTGACCGGAGGTTTATGTTTACAATCTTCCTGTATTTCTATCTTGTGTACAGCAAGAGGGGTCAATGTTAGATGACCTGGGCGAGCCGGAAGGAATAGTTGTTTAATTTGGTCAAGAATTTTCCGTTCCTCAACTGAGAGAGAGATTGACGGTGACGGTTGGTTACTACAAGTTTCCAAACCTGGGTTCTCAATAGTAGCACATTGCTGAATGGTTGGTTGGATGTTAAATTTTTCCCAAAAATCCATACCACATATACAGTCGATTGCTAGTTTTGGAACCACCAATGTGGGAATAATTTTCACCAAACCATTAAAAGAAGAAGGTAAGTATAATTGACCCAAAATGTCTAACTGTTCTCCACTTGCTGTTCGCAACACAGTTCAAGTACGGACGGAAGAGAATTTAGGTGGTTTGATTTTCGAATAAATAGAGTAATTAATCAAGGTAAGGTTGCTTCCACTGTCTAATAAAGCCCGAAATTCCATTCCGTACAAACTTACGGTGGTTATCGTTGGGAAATGGATAAGAAACAAAACATGTAATGGGTTCTGGAGAGTAAATTTCATCACTAGCTGGTTCAAAGCAAGCCGGGATGTCAAAATTTGCATTGCACGCGTTCAATGGAGCAGCAAGCCGCGATTTTCGCTTGCTGGCATAGAGTTTTTTTATACAATACGGGCAGTTGTTGGTAGGATATCCACGAAAACCACAGTTTTCACACAGAACAGATCTCGGAAACATACATGTATCCAATCGATGCCCATGCATGCCACAATTGAAGCAATGGTTGGCTGGTGGAGGACAATGCGAGTCGATTAAGGCTGTGAGAGTCGGCAGACGGTTCGATTGATTAGTGAATGAACCCGGTTGAGGCTGCCCTCGAGCCTGAATTGACACTGGAGGAGAAGGGTTCTGAGGGTCGTTGGAAAGATTTCTGTTCCAGGCGCTATGGTCTTGTTGTGGCGGGTAGACTTTAGATTGTTTAATTTGCTGTTCTGCTTTGTTCGTTCTTGCTTTTGGATCTTTCCCAGAGACTACATTTGCTTGCTTCTCTGTTCCAAAGACTTTATTATATACGGAAAAATTGAGCGCGTCTACTTTCTGCCCCGCCGCAACCAAAGTAGCTAAATCGGTGAGCGGTAGGAAAGTAAGTTGTCTTTTATAATCAATGCGCATATTTTGCATTAATATTTGCATCTTTTCGGAATCAGGAATTTTATTACCCATGGTGCGGAAAAGTCGCTCCATTTCGTAATAAAACTCATTAAATGGTTCATTACGTTGCTGACGCCGCTGATATATTTTCATTTTAATCAGGGCGTCTAAATCAGGGTGCATAAAAGTACGCCGTAGTTCTGATACTAAATGTGACCAATTCAACAGACGTCCCATGGTACGCATACTCATGTACCACTTGAGCGCATGACCGGTGAACAGATGAATGGCTGAATTAAAAAGTTCAGGTTCAGATACATGTTCAGTCAGAGACAATGCTTGAACAACTTCTAAAAATTCATTCAATTTCAGGCCATGATCTTCACCATCATATTTTGTCAAAGTCCACCTGGATACTGGCAAGGTACGATGTGATGATTGGCCCTGATTGGCTAAAGTTCTAACAGAAGAGAAAGCTGGGATTGCATTTGAGTTTGATGTCTCCAAATTATTTTCTATTTGTGGCAGGCTCTGCGGTACGAAAAACGATGGCCATGCATGCGCAGGCTGAGGGGGGAAATAATTTGGCACATTGTTTGCCGATTCAAAAGGCGGTTGGGTATGGTTATTCCTATTAAGGTTGAAAGAAGATGTAGGATTATCTTCCGATCGAATTCTAAACGTCAGACAATTGCTTTGCTCATTATCATCTACCGTCTGAGCGGAAATTTCCCGGTGCCTAAGATTATCTTCAAGACGGCCTATGCGTGCTTGTAAATTAAAAAATAACTCCCGATCTGATAAGGTATTGTTCGAAAGTTCCCTATCAATTTGCTCAATTGGCAAATTAGCGCGTGGCGGTGGTGCAGAATTAAGAACAAAAAGGTCTTCTATCGGCGAACCTTCCTCGTTTTCATTATCTATATCCTCCGCACGAACAATAGGTTGGGTATAAAAGAGCTCCCGTAACAAAAGCACACATTTCACTTGTAACATGCGTAACTGTTCAGCGAGCGAATCACCGTCGGGGCAATTTTCTACCATCTGAAACAACCTGTGACTCAGGTGGAGGAGCCTAGCCTTACATTTGTCTTTCGAACAGACTTCACCTCGCCTTAAAATTTCATAAATTTCCATGTATTTCTGATCACATAACCCAATTTGACCCAGTTTCTCTGCATCTAACTTAACTTCTAGTCGTCTGTTGTGCTGCTTATCTGCTTTCAAGTGTTGCTTAAGGCTTCTCCGCCTACGAGAAAAGGTTGGATCATCGCGGATGACTATCGCCCTTATTTCCAATTCGAACAAAAATTCGTCTTCTAGCAAATGATCCACGCGCATATGGTGGTACCACCCTAACATCAATTCAACGGCTTGATCGTAGCTAATGATTAATTGAGACATCCTGAATGAACTCCACTTGCTTTAGAATTTATTATTCTAATTCATACAAAGCGTTGAGAATAAATTGAACAAAAAAATCTAAACGGTCTCTATTGTTTCAATTTACAAAAGATTCTAATTTACCTCAACACGTGATTGGCAATAGCAATACTAGAAATTATTATCATCACCCGAAACGAAATTGCTTGCACTTTCAAACACTACTGAGTTCAACGTTTTATCGCACTTCAATATCACTTATTAATATATATATGTATATATATATATATATATATATATATATATATATATATTATATATATATTATATATATATATATATATATATATATATATATATATATATATATATATATATATATATATATATATATATATAAATATATATATATATATATATATATATATATATATATATATATATATACAGCAATTCCATGAAAAAAGTTATACGATCTCTCAGAATTTTATAATATTCGGTAGGATTGTTCAACATCGAAAAATATTAGACCCGTATTTTTTTATTTCGTTATTAGACTGGACCTTTCTGCGTTAGACTGGTCCAAAAATCGTGATTTTTCAAAATCTTCAATTTTCAAAAATTTATAACTCCTAAACCGTTTAACCGATTTTAGTCATTTTTGGCCATTGTATTGGTATTTTTTTGAATTTCCAAGCAAAAAATACGAAACCTTTGAATATATCAATTTTTGTATGAAAAAAATACAAAACAAATAGTTTTTCTTGAATTTGACTGCGAGGGGCCTCAACGACTCCTTGTTTTAGTATTTTTAAATAAAAGAGCATTCAATTTAACATAACATATAAAAAAATTGGAGATGTTCTGCGTGTCGTTTTGGAGATACAATTTTTTAAATAATAAATCATTACTCTTCATTTTATACATCACCCGCCTGTAGAAACGATGAAGATGCATGGTAGATTACCATGCGTCTCCATCCAATCAAACCTATGACTAATGAAATCTATGAGTTACTTACAAACTTAGTATAACATTCGAATCAGTCTTTAAGGCTTTCCGTTAACCACACAGACCAATTGCTATTTTTTGACGATTACCTTTTCAAATAAATAAGGCTTTAAAATTTCAAATATTTTTGCTTAGTGTAAGTTCCAAGAAAAAAACACTTTAAAGCCGCGCGACATGATGAACATGTTAAAAAATAAGAAAAACACTTTTATACATTTATTTTTATTTATTAAGTTTTTTCATAACAATTTTATACATTTTTCTTCCGTTGAAAATGAATTTTGTTTCACAATAATATACTCTTCGTTTTGAGGCTTAAAACTATGGAATGACTGAGTCCCTGAAATTTGCTTCACACGTGTGTAACGATTTTTTAATTTTCTTTCCATTTTATTATAGTCGGATTCCGAAAAAAATTGATAGTGTATTTTCGAGTCTGGCTTAGAAATAGCCCATGAATAAAGTTCTTCGGCCGTTGTTATGTGATGATCTTGCAAACTGGCTTTCGCAGCATTTCGTTTCAATACGCCTCCCAAAGCATCACAAGGGCCCTTTCCATGACAAGTAGCGAAAAATTCCACTCGGCATCTATGCCAAAATCTTTTTGCATGTTGCACAAATTAAAAGCGGTCATTTTATTTTTGTATTGGCTTCCAGATCCATCTGAGAAGAAATAAATTTTCTCTAAACCTGATAACTTACTTTTTATGAACGCTATGCATTGAGTCAAAAAAGACGCACTGCGACATGATTATGTTTAGTGAAATCAGCAATTGCAATAAAACTGGTAAACTTCAAATCATTTGATTCTTCATCTTTAAAATAAATAGCACAAGGGTGAATAGTACATTGAGCGTTTGCCCAATGAAAGCCTTGAACTGCATCCTGCACAACGAATGAATAATTCTCCGAAAAATCACAGATTATGATACACTCAGTAGCTTTTAAATTGTTTTTCACGTGTTTTAAATAGTTTGCCTGTCGCTCAGCTGTAAAGTTATGTGGCAATAAATTGAGTAATTTTTCTAAAAAGTATCAATAAATTCTTGTGTGTCCATTTCAACTAAGTCCAAACTGCATCTTTCTGCTTGACGCCATTGTTTAAATTGTAATGATTCAACGTGACCGTTATTAAGAATGGTCATAAGTTCTACCGCCAAAATTTGCATTCCCGGACAATTTTCGCAACATTGCTGCCAGCAATGCTCATTTGGATTTTGACAAATTATTTTTGAAAACATATCATGGTAGGACTGAACACCATCTGGAAGTAATTGTTTACTTTGGAGTGTTTTAAAAATCAATTTAACGTTTTGGTGGTAAATGCAAACGCACACCGTATGCGTGCCACTTGTTCCTGCCAAAATGCAGTGTTTTGGACGGTTACTGGCGAACATCGAAAATCCAATCTTAATATCAGGATGAGTATTTTTAAATATGGAGTACACCTCTTGCAAATTGCATAAAACTAACCTTCTTTGTATGTAGATCCTACCTTCTTCATTGTTGGATATCAAATAATCCCTTTTTCCCGGGCACACACGACTTATATCGTCGCTATTATAAAAATTACGAACACGCATTAGCGTTTCCTCTCCTAACGAAGCTCTACACCCAAAATACTGGTTGGCAGTTTTTTCAGCATTTTTGGCAGCGAAGCACACACAAATTGCTCTGTGCCGGCCGTATTACAATAAATGAACGTTGGCCTGAAAGCAAAATTTGCCGCAGTGAAGACAACAACATGCTATAAAAGAATATCGTTTTGATCGTCCATGCATATGTGTGAGTGTGTTTAAAACTCAAGCTTGTGTGCGTGTGTACGAAGTGCATTTTATATGTATTGGTGCAGCAGTAAAGCACTGAAAATGTCAATCTGACTTTAATATTTATATTTGTGACAGCAGGAGTGAGAGAGATGGGACACAAAAGCTGGAGCAGCTGCTCAAAAGGAAAAAAACAACAACAATATAGCTAGAATTGAGGTAAATTGTTTTTTTTACTGATTATATTTCTAAAACTCGAATTGATTTACAGATGATGACCTTGACTAACTGGTGCTATGAACAAATAAGTTCAAACAATTAAACATTTGGAAGCCAGAGACTAACACAAGATATCAGCAGTGGAAAAGAGGTGTTCGGTTGGAAAACCTTTCGAATCAAAATAACACCGAAGAAATCCTAATCCCGTAAGCAAACCACAGTAATGAGGAGATACAATTATAAGCTTACGTATGTTTTAGTTTACTTTCGACTGGATCAAAACATTTATTAATAATCTGTCGATTTATTGTAGCCTGAAGCGGAGGAAGATAAACTTTATGATGTACTGTATGTATGCCTGGAACCAACGGCTCATTTAGTGTTAGTATGAATCGTTTGTCTATAGCACCCCACGCTGAATTTCGTAAAATGGGCTCAGCAAGCATGCTCGAGAACAACTTAATTTCCTTCTGACCATACAGTTTGTCTTCCTCCGTTTCAGCCAACAATGAATCAACAGACAAATTAAGATTTCAAGTTCGAAGGTAAATTTAAACATACTTACGCTTATTAATAGACCCACTTGTTACTGTGGTTTGCTTGCGTGGTTCACATTTCTTCAGTGGTTGTTTGTTTTGGGTGGGTTCCATACTTGCCTTTAGAAAGTTCTACTTTCAGCTTCCTCATGTACGATGGTGATTAGTGGCTCTAAAATAAAAGAGATATTGCACAGATTCCTTTGTTGTAATAGGTTTTTTGTAAGTTTGAAATAGCAATATAAAGACAACATCATTACCTTAATTACTTAATTACTGAATAGAACGATATAGAAAACAAGTATGGTACAATCCTTAATGTAAAGTGCTCGATGTTCGATGTCACGATTATTATTCAACGAAGAAACACAGCTCGATGTAAGACTGATTTGGAACATATACAGTTCATCATGCTTTAAACAGCAGCGAAAGCATATTAGGCTTGACGTTAGACCTGCAGTAGAGCTAATGCATGAATATATTGTATGTGTGTTATCTAGGAATAATCTGGAACAAAATAAATAATAAATTAATCTAAAGGAATTCAACGAAAAGTTATTGTTATTGATCAATCCCCACCCTGGCAGGCAACTACCCGCCGATCTGCACTTAAGCTGAGTGAGGACCTACTTAGCCTAAGCGTTTGTGCATACTAATCCGTATAGCATGCCGCCACTTTCATTAGCAGGCCCCGTTGTCCCATTAGCTTCCGTGCATTGGTTAGGGATAGGAAGAGATTGATAGGGAAAATTTAGAGAGTTGTGACTGAAAAGAGACAAGCATAACGAAAAACAAAACAAAACAAAATCAGGACCCTAGATATTGTCTTCAAAACCCGGTAGAAATAAACGATTTGATGCCTGAAAAGAAACAGAACTAAGAACAAAGATACAAGCGAAATCCTTGTAGTCCCCCGGATGTTTCAAGAGCTCAGCCATTTATCTGAAAAGATACTAAGAGTTATTGTCTTACCTGTCTAGTGAAATATACACCACTAACAAAGTGTGTTGGTGGTTCCTCACTAGGAAAACATTCCATTTGGATCGATCTATATCAACAGTAAGGAAGATACTGCAGCCAATCACACAATGGGATAGTGGTTCACCCGTTCTAAGATGGCGGCCCGGCGATTTTGGCAAAGGAATACTATAGATCACAACTAATTATAATACCCGCCACAGGCCCACCACACCCGGCGAAGCACCAGTTCTCACCGAGAAGCAGCTTTATTGGTAATGATAAGAAAAACTAGTATCCTCTATCCAAAATCCAACCACCAATCCGTCCACAATGCGCAGACCTCCCCAGCGCCGTGCACCAATAACTCGACTCGACTCGCGGCGCCGAAAAAAAAAACACCGAAAACTATAGATAACGCGCCAAACCCTATAAGAAAATTGTAAATAAGAGAGAATCAACGCAACTGTTCACATTAGATGCTCGAAGCACTCTTCTTCCGTAAACTTTGAATATGTACAACTATACACCCAGACTTTCTCACAGAAACCTGCGAAATCCCACCAAACTCTCAACAGCCGAACGCTCGGCATCCCCACCTTAAGCCGGCGAAACTTCTGTAAAGGCGAAGTTATCTGTAAAAATTTACCGGTTTCCGGTCAAATCCCACCGAAATCCGGACTACCGAAAGCTCAGCTGCCGAGAACCCGACAAAACATCCACAGACCTCTGCAAAAAAATCCGAGTGTGCACATTCTACAAAAAAACCCTACTACTGGAACTCACATCTGCAACAAACACGTTGAGCGTCCCAAAGAGCAATCTAAACCGTAAATTACGATTGAAGGATTTTGTAGATTTAGCGTCCCTGGAAGCATCTCGTGCCGTCTGGCAACTTTACGCTTCTATTACTAAGCTCATCATTTTCGCACCACCCGGGGGAGACTTGGTCCTATACCCAATGATTTCATTATCTCCAATCCGCTCAACCAATCGCAATGTTTTGTGATATAGTGGACGGATTATTATAATTTGAGATAAATCAATGCAGACGTCTTCCAAAATTGGCACATCGACAGGCAATCGGTGGAGACCCACCTGGTACCTCACATCAAGATGCTTAGAGGCGGACCGGAAGATTTGATGAGCTACCTCCCCCCTAAAGGAATTCAACGAAAAGTGTTAACATATTTTTGGGGGCTATTCATGAGCCACGTAGACTTTTCTGTAGGGAGGGGGGTTGGAGTTTGACCAAAATATCAAAAAAATTGTATGAAGAAAAGTTTACGGGGGGAGGGGTGTCTGAGATTGTCAAAAATGAGTGGTTTATGAACCGGCCCATATACCTTTCAGGGTTGTTAACATATGTGTTATGTTTGTAAACAAATTGTTTATACCTGACCTTCTTCATTTTGTTTAAAATTGCATGTAAACCAGTTTGATTTTTTAAATATTAATTCCTAGAGTCAAGTCTCTAATGTAGGTAGCTTTAAGGACGTTGGTTTCGTGATAATTGTTGTTTAAATTTTGATTTTTGTTGCCACACTTAATAGAGGCACGCTATATTTGTTTATGCGATTATAGAATAATATCATACCTCATCATTTGATACAAGCTGCTGAATATTGCACAGATGGAAATATATTGTTCTCGTTTGATCTGAAAAAGTTTACTTGTATTGTTAGTTTATGAATTCGGGGCATATTCTTGGAGACACGGGGCGCAAGCGGACGTGTTTTTCTATCGCTGTCAGTTTTTTCGCTCATTTCCTTTAATTTTAAAATCAGTGAAATTTCATAGGGAAGATTGAGAATTTAAATTTGAGTTTGTGGGTAATTCGGTTGCCTGTTATGACCGGGGTGTGATTATGGTCGTGTGACAATCAGGCATCGTTGTGTTGTTGCTGCTGTTGTTGACAGACGAATACACGCTTCTGCGGAGACTTTGTGCATCATCAGTAAGAGACCATAATAAAATACTGGACCCCGGTTTGATTGATCATCTTGCGGATCGTAGAAAATACAAAAAAAAAAGACAATGGCAGATCATTATAATTTTGGGGGTTGATTCTTGTTTTATATGCTTTATGCTTCTCACATCCACCATAGAGTAACAAATCAGTAGATTTCTTGACTTTCTAATCGAGTTCACGTGAAGCCGGTGGTGATTTTTCTGTGTATTTTCTAAGAAATACTGAATTTTTCAATAATCCTAACCGAAAATGTCGAAAAAATCCGTATCGCGGAACGTTGCGGAAACCCTTCGGCGAAAGTTACGTGCGCAACGGGCGCTGTCTCGCGAGTTGCGTCTTCCTCCTCCGACACCGACCAATCGTCCGGAAACCGACGATACGACGGAATGCTCTGTCCCGATCGCGAGTGCCACAGTGGCCGGTGTGAAAGCCAAGCAAGGGTTGATTGATACCTGGTTTCCGGAAAATCCTTTTCCCGCGTACCAAGAGATTGTGTGCTTACCGGAATCGTACAAACGGCTGGGAACGAAGGAAACATTGGTTCTGTTATTAACGGAAAACTTTCGGCGGCAGTACAAGGAAAGGTTCCCGCACCGGAAACCGTTGATTCATGCGCTGCCGAACGAGTGCGCTGTTCAAAAATTTGTGTGCACGTCGCTGAAGCCATCGTTTTTCCTCTTTCCCGATATGATCGGGTCATGGGAGGAAATTGCATCGTTCGTGGCGGATTATATAGTTTACGAGGCCCCGCCAGATCAGATTAATATGGTAACAAATCAAGCTGAGCAACGCATTGGGTCCTGAGTGGCATTGGGAGGCTCTTTTCATCGACTTTCTCTTTGTGTTCCTACGGCTATGTTAAAACATGTTCAAGTATTTTCAACGCACAGAACGATAATATAAAATATAATTAAGGGTCCAATATGTCAAAAACATCAGCAAATTTACATTAATTGTTATGTTATGTATTCTCCGTGCGAGGAGTAACGATTATGATGTAGAAGGAGATGTTCGCTCATCACTATGGGGCACCAAGAGTGAACAACAATGTTTTTGGCTAGAATGAAAGATGTGAAGAGAAAGTGTTGAAAGGTCCGTCAGAGTGCGGCAGGTAGGAAAATTAACAGATGTTTTTGAAAATTGAGCGAAAGGGCATGTATCACAGTGGTACATGAGCGTCTTTCCATGCGTCAATTTTTGCCTGTTGAAGTGGCGGACTTGTTCCGTCGCTACAACCTACCCCGCAGTGGGATGATAGGCAAAGATTGACGTCCATGGTTCGAGTACCACTGGATACATGCCCTTTCGCTCAATTTTCAAAAACATCTGTTAATTTTCCTACCTGCCGCACTCTGACGGACTTTTCAACACTTTCTCTTCACATCTTTCATTCCAGCCAAAAACATTGTTGTTCACTCTTGGTGCCCCATGGTGATGAGCGAACATCTCCTTCTACATCATCAGCAAATTGTTTAATAGACAAGCTATTGACGAAACAGGGGGTCGACGGGGAGAGTCTCTCACTGTTGCTTGGGACCTGATGTATTGTTCAGCTTGAAACAAAAAGAAAACAATCTACTAAATTTTGAAGACAATAGCTAATATTTCTTAAAACGGACACATCTGGAGTTGGATACCGGTGACTCGTGATGTGGTAAGTGCTCTTAAGGACGTGGAGCGTGACAGGTAATTGTTACCCATTGTATTTATATTAATAAAAAATTATTTTTAATAGGTTTGCGTCGACCATCGGTTGAATCGGATGAACCGGTTGTGTCGATACTTTGCTCCGCAATATTTTGTTATCGAGCGTAGCGTTTTGTCTTTTGTTTCGGTTGGCTATTATACGTTGCGCGAGAGATCATCAGAAGTCGTGGTTCGCCGGGTAAGATCGGTCGGTGGTGAGATACATAATTAACAACTGTCCGATTTTGTAAGAGACTCCAGCGGCATCCGTACTGTTGATATAGATCGTTCCAAGTTGGCTCTCAAGCGGTGAGATGAATTACCTTGTTTTCCTAACGAAATACCACTACCACACTCTGTGAGTGGCCCCAATAGCATCGTTACTGTTGGTTTAAATCGGTCAATATCGGCGTTTCAGCATTATTAAAAATCACTTTGTTTTCCCAATGAAAAACCACAATCACACTTTGTGAGTGGCCCCAATACCATCCTTACTGTTGGTTTAAACCGGTCAATATCGGATTTTCAGCATTATTAAAAATCACTTTGTGTTCCCAATGAAAAACCACAATCACACTTTGTGATAGGCCCCAATAGCATCCTTACTGTTGGTTTAAATCGGTTCAAATCGGAAATCGGTACTAATTACACCTCACAGCTTATCGTTAACCAAAACGAACCCAGCTGCCTCCCAATCCTGTTATCCAAACACCCAGTGATTTCTCGTGGAAGTGCAGTGGATTCCGCGGCTTCCAACAAAGCGAGTATCACGTCAACATATTCCTACCCATTCCCTTCTTGACCTGCATTCGGGCGAGGCCAGCGCCGGTATTGCCTTAGTTTGGGATCACCAGTTTTTACACATTGAAGATGTATGTTAGTCCCAAGCATCATCTATTCTCTGTGTTCTCTGTGTAATAACAGCTGATCTGGCAACAACGGAGTAGCAACCTCGGGCGGTCAATCATGCTCATGCTCGGGGCATATTCTTGGAGACACTTCTAAGTAAATCATACGTCGGGTTAAATGGTTCCTTGTTATTCATGAACTGCCTGGAGTAAGGGCTTTAGATTTACAGGCTCAACAAGTACTCTATTGATAATTTGTGGTTTTTTTATCGTTATAGGTTTCTTATTCTAAGTCTAATTCAATTTTGAACAGAACAGATAAATCAGGTTTCTCAAGACTTTCCTGGAAAAAAGATCACAGATCTATTAGCCTATCTGTCATTAGTTTATGAAAATGGTATACATTAAAATTCTTTTTATACGCGGGATACGTGCCACTTTTACTATGAAACCGTGTAAAAACAGAATAAATAGAGTTGATAAATTCACATGCGTAAACATTTTACGTTGCTTTGATTTTGTTTGCATGTGTTACCTCTTCATGCAATGGTCAAATTTTAGTTTGTAAAATTTTGAGTATTTGCATAAACAATTGGGAATTTATGAAAAATCTGCCATATGATTACTTTTTGCCCAAAACATAATATGTGATTCGAATTAGGTCGATAAGTTGTTCCGTTCTGGAGTTATCGCCAAAAACATACCGTGTAAAAATAAGAACTTAGTGTATATTTAAAACAACTAAAATTAAAGAATTTGCTTTATTACGGCTCTCATTTTGCCCATGAATCTTTTAATAAAAATAGTGCCATTTGATACGCACATGGACCGTGAAGTGACATCCGTAATAAGAGTTAACCCATTCGTCCTTGTAAAGAGAGTCAACCCATACAATTCCGAAAACTTACAGGAATAAATTCTTAAAACTGTGATATTTTAGAACTACAAATTTTGATTCGATTTATATCTCAGGGCCCTTAGTGAAATTATGTTAATTTAAAACTAAAATCAAATGAATTTCAATCGTCACTCAAGAGATATCTAAAGAAACATATTTGAATACTCAAGTAGCAGAATAATATTTTCTGAAAGTCTCTAAAATAAAGACGAATCAATCAATCAGAATAATATTTTTATTGAAAAGCATTTAACCAAACACTTTAACATATAATCACCAATGATATTATGCCGCAAATATTAACGCAACGACTTATTTTACCAGGGGTACTGATTAGTGAGTACATCGTTTGAAATACGTTTATTACAAGCGCAAGTTACACTAAACAATCAAAGTAATTTTTTATAATAAAGTACGCTTATCATAGCTTCAAGAAGTCATTTCTAAGATCAGTTAGATAAATATAATTCAATAACATTTATAGAGCTATGACACGAAATAGATTTGACATCACTGATTTGCATTTGTTTTATTTTTATTGAACACAGCTGACCACTTCACTTGATTTTATAAAAAATAGAGGAGGGTTCTATCAGGGTTATAACCGCGAGATTCTCGTAAAAGTTCTATCGCCAACGATCCATCATAACATCATGCAGAGCGACTGATATGCCTAGAATTTTCTGCTGCAAGGCAAGATTCTACGCATGTCAGTCCCACTGAATATTTTACCTCGTATTTTACATACAAAACTAATCTTATTGTTTGTAATACCACAGATTCCATCGAAACTCAGCGACATAATCAAATGCCAATCATAAATTTGTAGGTTTTGCCACGAATATTACCGGCACTACAGAATAGAGATGCAAAACATAAAACGCTTTTTTCTCAACTAAAATTTTAGCAACATGGGACAGTTATGCGTAGAACGGCAGTATAAGCGTTCAAAAACCTTTCACTTTTGCGTAACGCTTTCATTTTTTTAAATTTTGGAATGCCACCCGGTATAGACAAGAGAAACGTAGTCCTACGTTAAAATAAAAAATAT
Organism: Aedes japonicus; assembly: GCA_034211315.2. NCBI lineage: Eukaryota > Metazoa > Arthropoda > Insecta > Diptera > Culicidae > Aedes > Aedes japonicus. The sequence goes on along the minus strand of JASCZW010005236.1, from coordinate 350,815 downwards.
AACACCAGACTAGTGGACATACCGAGGTTTCGGTTTCCGGTTGCAAACTAATGTTTGGGAATGTGGGTGAGGAAGATCTAGTGTGCATGACGATAAAATATTTTATTCAAAAATTTATGTCTGGTAGTCTGTGTTTTAAATATGAGCATTATAATCCATGTTGTTGGTAAATTATGGAAATGGTTCTGCTGAGGAATCTACACACTTAGATTTTTTTTTTCAGAAATTTGTAAAGTTTTACCGAATTCTCAACAGCTGAACGTTCAGTAATCCGATTTTAAGGATTTCGGTACAATTTTACAGATATCTGTGAAAATAATATAAATAGATGTTATGGTTCAGTTGTAACATTAATGATTCAGAAATGCTTTTAATATTAATGATCTTTCAAAGTTTTTTGATATGGTTCATATCCCTGAAGGTTGCGTTCTATTAAATAAAACAAATTTATAAGATAAACCGATATTCTAGGTTATCCAAAACACCCTAAAACTGAGGTCTTAAGATCGAAAAGCGTAACCAGAGATATGTTGCTACCTTATGGAATCTGTTTATATTCCTACACTGATAAAAAAAAAGCAATGATATTATTTATGTGTCCCATCTATGATTTTTTGCAATATAATCACCAAATGATACACATAACCACTATGTGTGGCCACACATACTTTTCATTTGTAACATAAACTTCATTTGTGTTTCTCAGTGGGTGCTTTTTATGTGTAAACACATTCGTATTATGTGGAATTTTCTATGGATTTTTGCCAATAAATATGTGTGGATTATTTCCCGTGTAAAGTTATAATTCATGGATTCAGTTCATATCTACAGCAATCAGAAAAAAAAACATATTTTGACTTGAATGAATGTTTTTTTAGTTTGAAAGATCTACAATCGTTATCAGATATATTTAATAAGAAATAAAAACTGTGTAAATGTTTAAAAGCAATCCGTTGAAAAATCAGCGCCGCCTAGTTTAGATTTCACCGAACTAAAATTGACCGACAGTCAAAGCTCAAGCTGCGCAGATGGCGCAATCAGCTTACGATTCACCAAAACTAACGGAACCGAACTATAATTTTAAACTAGCAGTTACAGAAATTTACAGACGGAGGGCACTCCAGCTTGGATGTCTGTTCCCTGTGGTTTAACATCAGTAAACCTATACTTCAGAAATATTAGATACCCAAGAAAAACCTCACCCCTTTATTTCAGAGAGTTTTTGGATAACTGAGAACAATCTTTCCCCTCAACACTTGTTTCAGGTTAGATCTTTATAGCCATGGGAACTTGTATCGTCCCCTCAATCTACCGAATTGATAGTTTTACGTGTAGGTAAGAAGACCTTTTCTCCAAATAACTCTTTGAGAACCTAGAATAGCTCTCATATTAATTTAGTGTAGATTTTTATGTTTTCATGAATGTGTGCCATACCCATATATTACCAAAAGCATAAAGCATTAACAGATATGAAGACATTCTTTTCGCAGAGTGGGAAATGTCAGAAAGGCCATTTGAAACGGCGGTTGATCTCAAGTTCTAGAAATGTATACTCGAAGGAGTTCTCGGATGATCTATGATATTTAAACCACAGAGAACAGACGTTCATCTTTAGTCCGCTACTTGTGTAAAACTTTAACCCGTCATTTCAAATGTTTATGGTTATGCTCATGGTAGGTGGCGCTGCAGTTGTGCGATAACTGTCATGTAAATTTTTATCAATTAAAAGTCTAGCACATAACCTGAAAAGTTTTGTTTCGCTGCAGTTGTGCGATAACTGTCATGTAAATTTTTATCAATTAAAAGTCTAGCACATAACCTGAAAAGTTTTGTTTTTTTTTATTTTCTGTGCACTTGAATCTTATACCGGCGGCCTGTTCTCTGTGCTTAAACTTAGATTGGCCGAAGATAGACTAGCCAACGTGGGTCCATAAAACAAATTGAAGTTATTCCACATGAAAAAACGTTGAAAAATAATAAAATACCACTTGATATGTTGGTTGATGAAATGAACTTAATTCTACGGAGCTCTTGCATAACTTTAATCGTCCTTTCAAATCAATACTGGTTTCAGGTTAGATATACAAACCTCTATGAATATATATATATATATATATATATATATATATATATATATATATATATATATATATATATATATATATATATATATATATATATATTGTTTAAAAAAACTTGCTAATCTTATGAGTTTCATTCGAGGGATGTCTTGGACAACATACATATTCCTTTCAACACATTATTGGTTTCCGCTCTGGATCTACTTATTTCCATCAATGAATGTTAAAATAATAGTTGATGAATTTTCAACACAATAATTAATGCTGCTTAAATCATTGAACCTTCGGTGAACCAGCACAGATGACTACAAGCCACTTAAACGAATAGTTGATTTTTTTTGTTGAACCTTTAGGAAGTACATTTGTTGATCTTAAGAGCTCAACAACTCAAATCCTTCTTTCAACTAAAAGTGGTTTGAAATTCGATCTACATAAATAATATATATATTTATTTGACAAGTTATTAGTACGAGACACTGAAGAAGTCTACACATTGTAGACGAAATACGCGTATCTGTCGAAGATAAGCAAAGGTAGTTGGAATTAAATGGAAAATACTAATTTTTCTTCTAATTTCTAGTTACAGGTATTCCACCAAACAGCTCAAACCCTTTAGGATTCAAGTTCCGGTAATTTATTTGCCGGAATACTGTAAACATTCACCGAAACCCGGTAAATCAGATTATTGAACGTTCAGTTGAATGTTCGATAAAAAAATACCGAATACTGTATTTTTTTTTTAAGTGTGTAGAATACTTGAATCTAGCATGATAACCAATGTAAGTTATATGAAGTATTATCCTGCTGAAAATTGGGAGGAAAGAGTAAACAGCGAAGAGGAATTCATCACAGTTACGTCTATGTGATACTAAGAGCGTGATTTAAAAGGCAATTTTTACTCTCAAAGTCAGCAAAACGGTACAACTACGGATGCAATCAGCATTTCGAGTTATTTCATATTTCATACAAGGCGATTCAATACAAGACTCATTGCAACGGCCTGTAGGACACTTTCACTATATCAGTCACATTTGCTTAGTCTTCACAGTTGACCAACTTTCCTATAATTCCCCAAAATACGAATCACAATGCACAGAACCCTGTGCTTTAAAAAAAAACATTCTGAAACCCAAGCAGCACAAAGTCTTACAAAATCCTTTAAAACAGAAAACGCTAAACTTCAATCGACACCTTAAAAGGATTAACTGAGTCCTGGAGAAAGACTTACTCAGGTGAATTCTTACCAGAATATGCTCTGTATCCTGATCAGGTGCATTAATTCAGAATGCTGACACAACACAATTCCATTTGGGATTTGTTTGGAACTCTAAAAATATCCGTTTCGAACAAAATCTGAATCTGGTGAAGCAATTCCTCATCACCCTTTGCTTCACCATGTTCGATGAGATTTTCCGACTGGGTGCTCATCTTGAAGGAAAGAAGAGGACGGTACAATCCCACTATGAATATCTTCTATTGAGAAATGGTAAGTTGCATGCTGCATACTGCAAGTAGTTGGTTGATCACATACGTTTTCGACATTGAAGTCATTCTTAAACCTGTGCTGAAAAAAATCTCAAAAGTGAAATAAATGTAACTTACCATTCCTTAATACAAGTTATTCAACAGGTAATCACTGAATCACAATATGCAATATGCAAAACACTATTCTCTCATTCTCAGAGCAAAATAAAGGGAAATAGAATACTTATCTTTTTTCAAAGGGATTTTGACAGCCAAAACCCGCGAGCACCCTCGAAACTGCTAGCGCAAACGATGGCATGAAATGACGGTATCACAGATCTCAGAATTTCAGTTAATTCCGTTGAGAAACGCGAACAAAAATCTTCCAGCTTAACGGCAAATGAACCGATTATTCGCATCCAAACAACTCAGAAGGGAAATAAAAATTGTGATGACATTTATACCGTATTCGTATTAGAACCGTGGTTGGAAAAAGTTTGAAATCGAGTTTGAGTTCGAATTGATTGTCAGTGCAAACATCAACCCGATGTGAATTACAAATGAAAACTTATACATCGACGTTTAACACACAATAAACCGATTCAATCATGATACCCGATCCAGGTTAAAACTCAACCAAAAACGAAAATGATATTAGATTCATGTTTTCACTCACACATTTCCGTGCTGGTTTAATGAATAGTGTTAAACGTAGTAAACATTGATCAATCGATAAAAATGTTGTCTTGGTGTGTGCGCGTTTAGCTCGTTTATAGCAACATATTTCCTTTGACTGTAGGGTCTGTGTCTTAGATAAAAATCGTTGATAGAAACACATGCAAGAAATGCGTTTTTCTGCAACGATCAATTCGTGCGTGCTCTCAATATTTTGGGTGTAGAGAACAACCATTGGCGTTACTACAGGTGGTGCCTAGGGGGCCAGGCCCCCTCCAGAATTCTTCAGGCCCCTCCAGGATTTTTCCCTAATATATTTCTTATTTGAAATAAAATACTATCTCTTCGGAATTGTACGGTGTTTTTTCATTGTAAGTTTTTAGCTCAGTCTATAAAGGCGCGGCATGCTGGAGGTGGCTGGGTTCGATTCCCGTTCTAGTCTAGGAATTTTTCGTTGGGGAAAATTTCTCAACTCCCTGGGCATAGAGTATGATTGTACTTGCCACTATCACACTAATGCAAAAATGGTACCTGGCATCGAAAGCACAATTAATACCTGTGGACATACTTGTCCCTCTCCTCAGTGGGAGACAAGAGCGAATATACCACTTCCTCTTCTCTTTTTGTCCATGCAGGAGCGCTGCACGCAGCAGCATACTCACCACACCCTTCTTCCTTTATCTGTAGTTTTTGAAAAGAGCTGCGCGGTGAAATTAAATCACTTGCCTCTGAAAGCCACTGGCGAGTAAACTCAGCGCTCTGAAACGCACTGCAGTGAATACAGAGAACCGCACCCCAGAGAACTCTGGAGTGCGTTAACTGGTCAGATACACTGATGTTGATTCTCTAAATAAGTAGATTAGCAAGCGCGTTTGTAAATTGTTTGTCGTTCAGGTTCCGGTTTACATTTTTATTCATTTCGGTTTTGATATGTTCGTTATAACGTATAAATTTGACCTTGGGAATAAAGGATTGCAGATTCTTGTAATGGAGCATGTACGAAACCATAGGCAATAATATTACCTTTGAAAATACATTATCTTGCATAGGGTAAGGCTGCAATTTGTGCGGTACCTTTGAAGCATTAGATTTCTATAGTTGTGAATGGAGACTCCATAAGCAACTATAGGAACCTAACATTCACCCTATACAGGATAAATAGATTAATGTTTAAGGAATGGGAGTGTGGGTGTCTTATGCGTGGTTAAACGCACCACAACCCTAACCATAAGGTATTTCCTTGCGACGACGGATAAAACGCTCTGTGCGTTGCTAAGCAAGTGCACAATAGGACGGCTCCATATAAAGCAGTGGCCTTAACTACATACAATATTTGAATTTAAAATTAATACATTGATTAAAAATTCACATATTCTAGGGAGAGGGGAGTAGTTTTGGACACTGTTTCTTACAATTTTTCATATATTTTGTGAACGTCGCCAGAGATCCTGAATTCATTCTAGTTGTCATTTGGACATCGAAGCATCATAAGAGTGTGTTAAAGGTGTGCGTTTATGCAATTTTGAGTTGTTTATTTGCATTTCGGAAAAATACATATTTGTCCGGATGTGCCCCTTACGTGGGGTAGTTTTGGACAGTCATGGGGCACATTCGTAAAATGAAAATAACTTACACAGATTCATGAAATTTTCAGTTTTCTACCTATTTCTAACCTACAAACCAAGGCTGAGGTCCAATGACAAAACTTATAACTCTAGACTAACATTTGAAAAGAGGGAAAGCGAAAATGTGAAGAAATCATATTATGTTGGAGCTACAGGCAAGCTACTCTGAACTCGAAAAGTAACATTGTTTCTTTTTATAAAATTGATAAAAAATGGAATTCCTCAGTTCATCTATATGATGCATTGGGTAATTACATCTGGCCAACACAGTGAATTTCAATATTTTCTTAAGCTTAAGCAAGGAGGAAATCACTATGTTTTGTGCCAATATATTCATCAGTTGTGTGATTACCAGTCATCAACTGTACCGACTGTATCGACTTTGTACAAATATAAGCATCTGAATGTGCCCAAGTGCGACCCAGGTGGGCTGTAATGTAAAATCTTCGCTTTTTGGCGCTATACGGTATACCGACTGCCTGCTTTACGAGTTAACGAATGTACGCAGATAGAACCAATGGTGTCAGAAATGTTTTTGCATGGTGTGCCCGGAGTGAATCGCCCCTAGAGCTTTAATTAATAATTTGATTTTTTAGTCAAGCCCGTTTTATTTGACATGTATCCACTGTTCATTTAGCGTGTAAACAACAAACAAAAATAAGTCGCTAACTCTCACAAATTTAATGACAGGAAAGCCAGAGTATTCAGAGACTCAGTCAGTAAGGGTATTTCTACGGCGAACACTAGTGTTAGGCTTCGAACGCAAGGGACCCGAAGCGGAACGATAACCATGCAAAAAATACCCGATTCAAATGAATTTGCTTGCCGGTTAGAAAATTATTAATCTTCATATATAAACTGGTTAGCCATTTTGGCGTCATTTGAAACGTTGTAATCAGAGGTTTGGAAAAAATTGCATAAAAGAAGAACTATTTACTCCTCAAATAGTTTGTTTTTGAAACTTTTTGGGTGAGAAATGTTGAATCTACTCTCTTTTAATATTGCAGTGCCACGGATGGCAAGAATTATAAATACCCATTTGAATCTGATCGCGAAGCAAGACACATTTCTCTGATATGACCGCAGATTGTATAGCAAGACCAAAAAAATTATCTGCAAAATTTTGAAGTAATAGGGTATGTGTCCCTTGACTCAGCCTATTATGCAACCATCGATTACATTTTTGATTATAACTCTTAAAGTTTTCAAGCTGAGATTCAACTAGCTCTACACTTGCTAAGACAAGAGATTTGGTAGTATGTATCACGAAAACTCTTTTTAAAAAGTCAGAAACTTTCAAGGGATGTGGATTTAATGTCGGTCTACAGGCGCCTAATTGGGTCTATTCTTGGATGCCACTTCGAAAATTACACGGAAGTGATTAATATTGTCTCAATTGTTTTGGATTACATCGGTCATCCTAAAAGCAACATGATTTTGTTGATTATTGCTAAATTAATGACACATTTTGTACAAATGAAGGAGCTAAGCTAACATTACATCCCGCTATCCTAATATAAGTAGGGATTCCCCCGTTACGTAATATGTTAAGATGTAGGCCATCTTTAATTACAGTTCTTTCTAGGTTTGATTGACGCATTGGTTGGACGTAGTTCCGAAATCTAGTGGAACTTATTAGTTTGCAGTTGCTAGACAATTGAAAAGTTTTAGTGAGTCCTCTTTTATCAAGAAAACCGTTGTTATAAGTAAGCCTAATCCAACCGACTAAATTTGTATTCCAGTATCGTGAAATTGTCTAAGGAAATCCATGGTGGTTGAGCCCAGTGAGATTTTTCTGTAAATTGTATGGAATGAAGCCTAACCACAAAAAAAAATTAGTTCTTAGCTGAATAGGCTTAAATGTTTGCTTACAGAAACCAATAACACAATAAAAACACACAATAACTCTGTTTGAGGTTCTGGTAACTATTCGTCACATGAAAGACCAAAGTGAAAAAACGAGATTGTAATACGGTGCGTTCTTTTTTACTTGAATGACCTAATATCCTTTAAACGAAGGTGTTACGTCCAGGTAGATGTAGGAGATCGCGTACGCCGCCAAAGACTCGCAAGCTTGTAACTATGTCTCGTCTGCGGGTAAGTGATATTCCCCAGCGCATCACGGGCCATCGGAAGTCGCCACTCTTCCGAGGTGTGCATACCGGTCACCAATTACCGGATCCATCCCGAATTCGGCCACTGACAGCATCATCAGCATCGAGATGTACTACATGGCTGCAGAACACCAAGAAGCACAAGGATAGATCTTTCCGTATTATTTATAAATAGTAAGCCACATAGAACAAAGATAACTGAGCGAGAATACGAATAAATAAGGCAATAAGAACGAAACCGAGTCTGGACATCTTTTTCTGGCGTCTTATTGGGATGCAACTGTCAAAGCGAGCAAAAGCTATGGAATTTGACAGATCTATACTCGACAGAATTTCAAATTAAAACAAAGGCAACGCCAGTGCCATTCTTCATTTATATCTTAATAAATCTATTATTATAACAGATTGAGTTTAAACATGTAAACATTTTCTTCCGCTGAATGAGATGTAGTTATTGATACTTTCTTCAGCGGTTTCTAGATATGATGATTTTGCAATAACGCCCATTTATAATTTAAATCTAGAGTTTATCATTCTATTTCATGCAAGCTGAACCAAATGAATGAAAATTTAATAGAACTGGCGCTTTTTTTTAAATTTTTGTTATATTTTCGTTTGCTAATGTGTGTTATTTCTGTAAAATAAAACGTAGGTGTGTGTTTTAAATTTAATCCTCGGATCGTCAGTGTCTACCATGGCTTTTTTTTTGTATTGAAGCATGTCATAGACAAAACATTTATCTTCAAACTACACCGTGTCCTGTCAGTTTGAACGTAGTTTTCTCGTTCATAATCTGATATTAACTTCTTGTGCATAATGTAGCACTAAGAATAACTGAAACAGCCCCCATTCTTGAATAAGAAGGGGTTCTATCTGCTATCCGAACCTGCTGCCTATCGGAATAATACAAATTTGTGTTTCGGTTGCCTGGATAGTTCTCATGTTTGGTTGAAATTTTTGTTTCATTTGTATGAGAGCACCTCCCCCCAGTCAAAGAAGGGGTCTCGAACCACCATAGAAAAAAAAATCTTGCCTTCAACAACCCCCACATGCCAAATTTAGTTCAATTTGTATGAGAGCCTCCTTCCCCCTTCTAGAGAAGAGAGGGGTCTCAAATCACCAAAAAAATTCGCCTCCAGAAAATCCCACATGCCCAATTTGGTTTCAATAATTTTGCAGAAATTTGTGTTTCATTTGTATGGGAGTCTCCCCTTTCAGAGAAGGGAGGGGTCTCTTACCTATCATAAGAACATTCTCCATTCCCAAAAAACCCCAAGACGAAACATGTGGTAAGGCATTGAACAATTTCGAATGTGCCCCATCAACACCCGAAACGAATAACTACTAAAGAAATAAGCCTTATACTTCTCCATTATTATCTTATTATCATGTTTTTTCCTTGTATATCGGTCAACAACTTAGGTGGAGTAGTTATACATCTAAGTCATTCACAAAGAAATTGAAAAAATCCTCACAACTTTTACTCATAAGTTTGGAAACATGCATAAAAAAGGGCACTGAAGATTTTCTAAAGATTTGGCTCTGCAGAGCGGTCTCTCAAGAGGACACCAGCGAGAACTAGGTGGGTGCGCTCGAGAGCACAATTCGTTCATTTCACTCGAGAGCGTGCTCTCAAATTTTCACCACAAATGCTCTCAAGAGACTCCCTCACACACTTGGCTTGTTTTGCACTCATCGTAAGCGTGGTGATTTGCTCGCCAGTGTGGCAACTGGTTCATCCCCAGAGGAGGCAAGCAATATGCATGTGAGAGGCGCACTTGGGTGAAATGCCATGTATGCACCCAAGCAACACACTCTGTCATAATTGGTTGCTTCGATTGAACAAACATTTAGTAGAGGGTTTCAGCTCATGTGGGACAAAGTAGAAAATACATTAAGAGGTCTGGAAAGACGTCAACTTGCTTTGGAAAACTTTCAAAGAAGATAAACTGAACTTGATATCTAAAGTGAAAACAAAAATAGCCGCATATGCTTATATTGTGGACTGAATTTTGCGACCAAAGTGAACGCAGATCACTCGAGAACGTAGCTACGGAAGTTCTATGGATAGAATCACGTTTTGTCGAAATCATTGGACTTGACATCCAAGAAACAATTCCAACAGAATTCTTCCGCTAATGAACTTTAATTATTGATTCAAGCAGCTATGGTGTGGGCATCTCTAGCATTTGCATAATTGATTGTTATTTTTTATTTATGCAGTATTTTTATGAAACAAAATAAAATTGAATAACGGAACAACCTGATTGTTTGAGTTTTATTTCATAAACCTTTCCTCAAACCGCCATAGCCACATATTGTAGAACATTTTCCATAAATTAAAAAAAAATGAATTTGATAAAGTCTACGTAGACTTTAGGAGTGGGGGGGGGGGGGGTATTTGGAAAAACTCTACGAAAGTCTACGATGGGGAGGGGGGGGTTTGAAAGTGTCAAATTTCGGGCTACGTGGTTTATGAACAGTCCCTTATTCAAATAACTATCTTAAATTAGAAATTGAACCCAACCAACTAGGAATTTTTTTTACCGACGGATAATTGTCCTGCTCGCCTTCCATGGAGGCTCTCCCGCAAACAGTAGCGTTTTTGCAGTCGTGACGAACAAATCGGCACTAGATTAAATGGCGCACAAACCGAACGATATATTAATTTAATTCTTATACAAACAACTCTCTGAACTGGATTGGTTGTCCTCAAAAGGACAGATTATTTATAAGTGGGTTGCGCCAACCAGTTGGGTAAAATTTTCCCGACTGCTCGCCCTCCATGGAGGCGGTTTTGCAGTTGCGGCGAACGAATCAGTACCATGATATTAGGCGCACAAACCGAACGAAATAAATGTTTAATTCTTCTAAATTTGCGCTCCATCGAGCACCGAACTAAATTTAAAAGGACAGATTATTTCCATCTACTGCTGCTCGTCCCCAAGTACGCTTTCCCCCAAACAGCAGCGTCTTTTAAGTCGCGGCAAAACAATTGCCACGATGAGGTAAGATGGCGGCTTGCACAAACCGACGCGATTGTGTGCCCCCATATACGCCATTTTACCTCATCGCGACGATCGCTGTTTGGGAGAGCCTTGGTTCATATTACCACCATCTGCTACGCGACCACCAGCTGCCTCTGCGACCAGCTCCGCTGCCGGACGAATGACGCAGCTGCCTGCGACCAACGACCAGCGACCAGCTCCGCACAGCTTCAATGCTGCCAAACGACTGAGGCAAATTTTTTGCCATGTTTTATATTTCCATTAATTTGTCTAACATACTAATTTTAACATTTTAAGTGTTTTAGCTCATTCAGCTTTGTTTAATTTTTAATTTTCTGTGTTTGGTGTGTTTAGTGTAACTAGAAATTAGAAGAAGAATTAGTATCTTCCATTTAATTCCAACTACCTTTGCTTATCTTCGACAGATACGCGTATTTCGTCTACAATGTGCAGACTTCTTCAGTGTCTCGTACTAATAACTCGACTGAAAGAAAACCTTCGCCACCTGCCGTATAAATACTATTTTCTAAATACAAAACGTTTACCTATCATTATGTTGTTTATACCTATCTTATTATTAGTTTGTCTATACCTATCCTGAATCAAAAACAAGTGTACTTAATATCTAATTCGCTTCTTTCTCATTTATACCTAACATACTTATTGTGTAGTTTGATGTCGTTTGGGTAGTAAGTTGAAGAGCCATGTGTAACCATTGCCTTGGTCTTTGTTTAGTAGATTTGTGTTCTGTTGTTTGTTTATTTCTAAGCTTTCTGCGACGTCTAATTTCCAGGGTGTAGATGTAGTCCGTAATATTGTGATGTCATTCGTCGTTATGTCGTGATTTTCCGTGAAGATGTGTTCTGCGACTGTTGATTTGAAGTTATGTGAAATTCCTTTCTCGTTCTGTTTGACAGCCTTAGTCACCTCCGCTAGATGCTCCTTGAACCTTGTTGCCAAGGTTCTCTTTGTTTGACCTACATATATTTTGCTGCAGTGTTTACACTTGATTCTGTATACCCCTGCTCTGCCTAATGTGTCTACTGAGTCTTTGGTGGAGCCTAACATCGATGCTAATTGGTTGTGCCTACTAGAAAAAACTAAGTCTAAGCCAAATTCCCTAAGTGGTGGTTTAAGCTTTTGTGTAATGTCTTTATCGAAGGGGACGGATACACGTTTTAGGGGTTCAGGTGAGTCTGAGAGGGTTGTTAGTGATTTTCTATGAAGATGTTTTTCCTTTTTGTTGATGATCGCTTGAATTGTCCTCTTTTCGTACCCATTGAGTCTGGCAGTTTCGAAGATATATGCTAATTCTTTGACTTTTCCAGTTTTATTGTGAGGAAGGATCAACATCCGGTGGATCATGTGGTGGAAAGTGGCCATTTTGTGCTGAAAAGAGTGGTTTGAAGTGTATGGGATGACTCTTTGGGTGTTTGTGGGTTTTCTGAAGATTTCAAACTCTAAAGGAGATGGCGACAATAATTCTCTCTTTACTAGAAGGTCGAGGAATGCAAGTTTTCCATCCTTTTCTATTTCATGGGTGAACTTAATGTCTTTGTGGAGATTGTTGATTTCTTGAAGAATCAGGGAGAGATCGTCTTTTTTCACGACGGCGAAGATGTCGTCGACGTATCTCCACCAACGAGTTGGGAGTAATCCTTTCGCTTTTAGGATTGTTTTAAAATTCGCCATAAACAGTTCACAGAGGAATGGGGATAGAGGATTTCCCATAGGGGCTCCTTTTAATTGTTTATAGAATGATCCTCTGAAAGTGAAGTAGTTCTCTTCCATGCAAAGTCGGGTCAGCTTAAGGTACATCCGCACCTTTTGCTTCCATGTTGTGTCATCTCCTTGTTTCAAAAGCCAATCTTCTAGAAGGTTAATTGTGTCCTTGATCGGTACGCTAGGGAAAAGGGCTGTGACGTCGAAAGATACCATTACTTCATTGTCATTTATATGACCTGATGACTGTAGCTGTTGTACAAATTCCTGGGAGTTGCGAACTGAGCTTGTTGGGAATTGCTCGGAGATACCTTGAAATTCTTTTACTAGCCATTTTGCTAGCTTATGGGCTGGAGATCCTACAGATGAAACAATCTCCCTCATTTCGTTTCCGGGTTTGTGGACTTTTGGGAGGCCTTTAATTCTGGGGAGGATGGGGTTTGGTTCACGAAGACGGACTGCTGCATCCCCTAATACTACTCAGTGTTTAGTGTGTTATGTGTTTTACATTCAATTTTCAGTTCAGCCCTTGGGGCATTGTGTGTTGAAAAACCTACCTAATCTACAACTAAAACTACAATTTGAAAATCCTAGGGGTGGGGAACCAGATTCCGAATGATCTGGTGATCCGATGTCAGGCAGCGTGCCCTGTACCGATTGATAGACTCACTGCAACGATCGTCGAGCATTTTTATTTCGGCCAGACGGTGGACCTCAGATGTTCTTGTCCTCGGAGGGGTGTTCAGGATCAGCCTGAGGAACTTATTTTGAACACGCTGAAGTTTCAGGTGATGTGTTTTTGCGCAACTCTCCAAGATTGGCATGTCGTACTCGATAACTGGAAGTATGATTTGCTTATAAACAGCAAGCTTGTTTTTCAGGGATAATGTAGACCTTCTGTTGATCAATGGGTACAGTAGTTTCAACAGAACGTTACATTTTGTGACAGTTTTGTCAACCTGTTCCCTGAAAATAAGCCTGCTGTCTTTTGTGACGCCGAGATAGACAGCTGATTTTGCCCATTCCACCGTTGTGTTGTTTAGTCTTATATTACAATCCTCAGGCGGAACAAGTCTAGGAGAGTTGGAGTGTGGAAATAGGATAACCTGGGTCTTTGCCGCATTGATACAGATCTTCCATTCGGTGAAGTATTCAGACAGAACATTCGGGCTTCGCTGCAGTTTCGCTGTAAGCGCTCTTATTACCCTACCATTGTGGACGACTGCGGTTTCATCGGCGAACAACGACAGAGATCCATTTTCAGGGAGCGGAGGTATGTCTGAGGTGAATAGGTTGAACAGAAGTGGACCTAGTATACTTCCCTGCGGAACACCGGCGGAAATCTCCTGTGCATCGGAAACTGCACCATGCAGCGAAACACGGAATGTCCTGTCCGACAGATAATTTTTAATAATCTTCACCAGATAGATGGGAAGATTGTATCGATGCAGCTTGTACACCAAGCCATCATGCCACACATTATCAAAGGCCTTCTCGATGTCGAGAAGTGCCATGGCAGATGATTTCGAAACAGACTTGTTCCGTCTGAGGATGTCAATGACTCGGTTAAGTTGGTGAATTGTCGACCGACCACGTCGGAAGTCAAATTGTTCGTCAAGCATGATGTTAAGCTCGTCGGCAGATGAAAGAAGCCGACGGTGGATCGCTTTCTCAAACAGCTTGGATACTCCTGAGAGAAGGCTGATTGGTCTATAACTTTTGGAACACGAAGGATCTTTCCCAGGTTTCCGGATGGGTATGACTTTAGCTGACTTCCAACACGAGGGGAAGTAGCTAAGTCGCAGGCATTGGTTTAAAACCATCGCCAGATGGTTATAGAACTGGGGGCTCAATTGCTTGAGCTCCAAGTTCAAGATGTTATCGAAACCTGGGGCCTTCATGTTCTTAGACGCTTTGATATAGGTCAACAATTCGTCAGCTGAGATTTCCAACTCTTCTGAGAAGTCATTGGGACTAAGATGGATGTTGTTTACAAGCTCGCTAACGGCAGCTTCGTGTGGACTGACGATGTTTTGTCCAAGATTGTGGGAGCTGACGAAGTGTTGACCTATCTCAACAGTATTCTCTGCAGGAGTAATTAAGCGATCCGTGGAGCGATTGCTGTCAAGTAGGATCAACGGTGGAATGGGTCTTGGCTTAGTTTTCAAGATTTTTGTCAACTTCCAGAACGGCTTTGCACAATCTGGGAGAGAGCGGATCTTGTCGGAAAAATTGTTGTTGGCCTTAATAATTTTAGTCATCCGATTGCAATGATTTTTTAAAGTAGGCAAACCAGTTCGCTGGTATTGCCGTCGGGTTGCGTTGCGCAATTGAATCAGTTCTTTAGTGGGTCTATCAATGGGTACAGAGCCACTCACCTGATCTATTACCGGTACATGTTGATCCCGGGCCTCGGAGATCGCTTGCTCGATGCTCTGCAGCTGCCGTTCGATGTCATCAACCGAATCAAGGTGCATGTCGAAATCGATGTTGTCGTCAACGTGTTGTCGGAACCTCTCTCAAATGGCGCGATGGTAGTTCCATCTGGTAATACGATGCTGGTTGACCGAGGAGCCAACTTCGGCCACCACCGGATAGTGGCCCGTACGATCGGCTGGCCGATGTTGTTTCCCATGTTGGTGAGGAAGATGTCGATTGTTGAATGGACCCCGGATCTACTCAACCGGGTGGGAGTATCTGGGCCCAGGACGGTGTAATGTCCCTCTTCCAGGTCTTCCTGCAGAATTATTCCGTTCCGGTTGCGTCGAGTGTTCCCCCAGATTTCGTGTTTCGCATTTAGGTCGCCGGCGATGATAAATTGCCCTTGCCTCCGAGTTAGCTTGCGGATGTCGTTTCGTTGTTGTTCCATTGGCGATGCTGGCTTGCTTGGGACAATAAGCCGCAATGATGGTGATAGTGCCGACGGCAGTTTCGACATCGACTCCGATGGCTTCGATGGACTGCAGCTGAAAGCTCGGAAGTAGGTGGCAGTTGATATTGAAGCGCAGGGCGATCGCAACTCCTCCTCCAGTAGAGCCACTACGATCAAGTCGCACAATCCGATATCCAGGGATGAAAATGTTCAGTTCCGGCTTGAGATGTGTCTCGGTGACGATGGCGATGTCGATGGCCTTCCTGTTAGGGAAGTCACCGAGCTCAGTAGTTTTGTTCCGGATGGAACAAGCATTCCAATTAACGATGCTGATGGTGCGTTTATGGTCCATGCTTGCACAGGAACTTCATCGTCACGGATGTGGCGGCTTTGAGCTGTTCCTCCTTGGAGCGGCAGGAACGTAGTTGGCGGTAGAGCTCTTGCACGTACTCGACCATTTGTTCCGAGTCGTAGAGCTGTCCATCGACGTGTGGTTGCGTGGAGGATCGACGTGCAACTTGGATTGCCCCAGCCTGGAGGAGGAGCTGGGTTGGGGGTGGGGCGGCGGCAGCCGCGAATCGTTGTTGAACGGATGCTGACGGGCGGTTTGAATGGCGATGGTTCAATGGAACTGGTGGTAGATTCGGCACTTGGTACCGGAGCGCCGGGAAGTTCTCCTCGTTCATTCGAGGTGGCGGGCGGCGTTGACCATGCCGAGACTTGGTTTACGCCTGCTTGCGGATGGACAAATACTCCGCTTGTTTGGGACAGGCTCGGTTGCTGCCTTCGTGGTTAGCACCACAGTTTGCGCACTTTGATGAGGCACCTTCATCCATCGGGGCACAATCGATGGTGGTGTGCGCTCCGGCACACTTTCCATACCGGGGCTTCATGTGGCAGTTTCGGGTCCCATGACCAAACGCCAGACACTTACCGCACTGTGTCACGTCATGATGTTTTGGGTGGTATCGGTCCCACTCGATGGTGATGTTGGAGATGGCCCGTATTTTCCTGAGGTCGTTGATCGTGACGGAACCCTTCTCCAAATGGACCAGATACAGTTGGTCCCGATGGTTTCTTGCTGCTGGCGCCTGATGGCGAACACCTTCAAAGGTTTCAATGACACCGCCTGCAGCTCGGCAAAGACGTATTCCGGAGTGTAATCTGGGAGGCCACGCAGAATTACCTTTATCGGCTTGTTTCCGGGAACATCATGTCTAATCTAATCTAATCTAATCTAATCTAATACAAACGCAGCCAGTACGAGAAAGCATCCTGGAAATAATTGAGTTAGATGACGCCCAATTATTCTTTTTGTCTATATTGAGGCTTGCAGCATATCAAGGACATGATACAAGCATCAAAGCGGCCAGGCCTACTGCGTTGCATTAACCGCAAAAGATGATTCTAAAAAATGAGTTGAATTCAAATGAATAGATTTGAACCACAACGCATTTTTTGAATCTACAGGGGAGGAAGGATGCGTGGACATACCGTACCATACGCTCCGAGGTTAAAATAATAAAATGTTATTCAAATAAATCCAAGTAATGATAAAAATGGTAATGATAGTAATAAAAAGTAATAAAAATGTAAAATCAACATGGAATATAGAATAGTATATAAAATATAGTGAAGGGATTTTCTTATGGAAAATGATGACAACAATTACACATGTCTCCAGATTGTTGTACCGCTGCAATTGTAGAAGTATTTGCGTATCTATTATGAACCTAAAAGCTTAGACAATGTATGATAGCCACGAGAAATTTTTTATAAAATTACTTTTCAAAACTTGGAAACTCCATGGATGACCTGAAATTATATATAAAAACCTGAATTAATCCACAGATGGTGTGACTGAACCCTTCTTACACTATCAGAATTACGAACTCAAATGTGGCCAATATGGTACTGGATACATATTTTCATCAGAAATTCCAGGAAGGTCAAGGAATATTCGATATGTCATATTTTGTGTTTAAAAATTGTACCGTTCGACAATCCTTAACGTACTGTTCATCGATGTGATTAAAATATTACCATTAATAGTCTTTAATGACCTGTGTATGTTAGTTACATAAAAGGAGAAATTACATAAATATAAGAAATTTCATATAAACAATCCATAAAATGAATTATTAGACAATCCTAAGTGTCAATTTTGATTATCGACATGGATATGCTTAATAAGTACATGTTCGTTGAAAATTGGTTATAGTAAATGGAGACTTTGTGTAATTTTCGAATATACTCGTTGCAGTTCAAAACCAGACCACTCGAGCCAATCGATGCTGCTCTAACTCTATACAGTCGCATAGTGTGGCTAGTCCGCAGTATGTGCTATACAACGCACCAGATGCGACACAATAGAATGCAAGCGGCATCGATTGGTGTGATTGGTCTTGTTCGGTTTTGCACTGCAACGAGTATATTGTCATCTCACAATTATGTGCTCTCAGGTATTGTTTTGGTCATATCTCCATGAAGGATTATCCAATCATAATGAAATTTTGACCAGTAATTTGGAGATATCATAGCTTTGATTTGGCACCAACAAAACTAAAATCGGTACACAAATAGCTCAGTATGTAATCGGAGACTAAACTGTTTGATTACTATTATAATAGGCCTTCAAGTACTGTTTCGTTCATATCTTCGTAACGAAATGTCCGAATGAAAAAAAATCAATAGCGTTCTATGGGAATGTTGTAGCTTCCATTTGCCGTCAACAGAACTGAAATCGGTTCACAGATGGCTGAGAAACCGATGTGACATTATTTGTAACGCACACACACACATACACACACACACACATACACACACACACATACATACACACAGACATGTGCTCAGTTCGTCGAGCTGAGTCGAATGGTATATGACACTCGGCCCTGTGGGCCTCGGATAAAAAGTCGAGTTTTCAAGCGATCTTAATACCCTTCTATTGATGTAAGAAGGGTAAAAATAGTATATTTAAAATGTCGATGTACTGTTCCATTTCCTTGCATCCACTAGTTGATCACCAATGTAATCTAATCTAATAATGGAAACGCAGCCAGTTCGAGAAAGCATCTTGGAAAAAACTGGGCTATATGACGTCGACTTATTTTTGCTTTCAATATTGATGCTTGCAGCATGTCAATGACTCAAAACAAGCGTCAAAGCGGCCAGGCCCACCACGTAACATCAACCGCAAAAAAGAAACTATAAAACGAGCTGGATTCAAACAAATAAACCTGAACCGCAACGCATTCCTAGAATCTACAGGACAGGAAGAATGAGCGGACACATGGTATCATACGCTCCGAGCCATGTCAAGTAAAATATAATGCTTTTATGCATCCTGGAGCATAACGGAAACCGGCAAATACCTGAATTTTGAACAACATATAGCATATAATGGAAGGATCGCATTTGTTATGTACAGTAAAAATGAAATGACTAGGAATATATTGTTTTGTCAATCTTATTTAAACTTAGACTTCGGTTATTCCACGCTTTACCGATTGGCTAAGGGAAGACCATATGCTATGTAACTTCAAATACGAAAAAAAAAAATGTTAATAGATCAATATGCAATGCTGAAAATAAAAGAAATATAAATTATTGCTGAAATGAGACTCTAATTCTTCTCATGGTGCTCCTTCCTCCTGTCACATGGTTTTTTAAGCAGTCATTATATCTACAGAGCACGCTGATGTCATAAGCTTAGGGAACGTCCATTAATTACGTCACTCAAAAAATGACTTTTTATAACCACCCCTCCCCCCCCCCCTTGTCACGTTTTTTGTATGGACCTTCAAATTTTTTTGTATGGATCGTCACGTTTTCCCAAAACCCCCCTCCCCCCTTACTGTGTGACATAATTAATGGACCTTCCCTTAATGAAAATGGAAAATATATAATATAATTTCAAGGTACACAATCCATTGGCGGGTGATCCATTATTCAATAGCGTTAATTGGATTAATACGTTTGCGTTATTTGTCAAGACAGATTCGGGATTCGCTATTGCCGTTGTCAATTTAGACCGTAACGGGCACGGGTCGAGGCGTTTTTGTATGTTGGGTGAATAAGTCACCTAGCCTAGCTGACTATTTAGGTCCAACTCAAACAAGGTACATCCTGGGCACGGTGCGAAGAGAACCTGGAAAAATGAGACTCCTGCCAGGTGTACTGCCGTTCTACGCATAATTGTCCCATATTGAAAAATAGACAACTGAGCTAAATGCAATTAAAGTTAAAACATATTTTTAATATGTTTTGTCAATCTTATTTAAACTTAGACTTCGGTTATTCCACGCTTTACCGATTGGCTAAGGGAAGACCATATGCTATGTAACTTCAAATACGAAAAAAAAAATGTTAATAGATCAATATGCAATGCTGAAAATAAAAGAAATATAAATTATTGCTGAAATGAGACTCTAATTCTTCTCATGGTGCTCCTTCCTCCTGTCACATGGTTTTTTAAGCAGTCATTATATCTACAGAGCACGCTGATGTCATAAGCTTAGGGAACGTCCATTAATTACGTCACTCAAAAAATGACTTTTTATAACCCCCCCTCCCCCCCTTGTCACGTTTTTTGTATGGACCTTCAAATTTTTTTGTATGGATCGTCACGTTTTCCCAAAACCCCCCTCCCCCCTTACTGTGTGACATAATTAATGGACCTTCCCTTAATGAAAATGGAAAATATATAATATAATTTCAAGGTACACAATCCATTGGCGGGTGATCCATTATTCAATAGCGTTAATTGGATTAATACGTTTGCGTTATTTGTCAAGACAGATTCGGGATTCGCTATTGCCGTTGTCAATTTAGACCGTAACGGGCACGGGTCGAGGCGTTTTTGTATGTTGGGTGAATAAGTCACCTAGCCTAGCTGACTATTTAGGTCCAACTCAAACAAGGTACATCCTGGGCACGGTGCGAAGAGAACCTGGAAAAATGAGACTCCTGCCAGGTGTACTGCCGTTCTACGCATAATTGTCCCATATTGAAAAATAGACAACTGAGCTAAATGCAATTAAAGTTAAAACATATATTTGTTATCTGGAAAGAAATGGCGAGATAAATAATGCTTTTATAACCAAAATTACGTTGGCAACCAACATTTCCAATGAATCCTATCATTTTTTTAGTTTTTAGATTCAATTTGTGTTACTTTTAACGAAAATTGATCGGTGGGACTCTTATGCCGAGAAATATGGAATAAATTGAACAATTCTACGCATATGAGTCCCACCAAGAATTTTGCAGTCGCACCACACTCATGCAAATGACGTTTGTGATCTGTTTTGTTAACAAGCGCGTACACCCAAAAATTGAAATTGTAGCAAAAAATGCAAAATTGCAATTTTGCAGTTTTTGCAATCATATCTTGAGAAATCCGCATGATTCTGAAAAGGCAAATTTGCCCATCATGTTCCACAATGCTTTTTATGGTATAAACAAAGCCATGCAAGTGTGTGCAAGTGGTTATCGCTGTGTGCCTAGTGCCCCAACAGTCGCAGCAACCGTTGGGTTTTTGTTCAACCGTCACGAACTTCTCAATATGGGTGAGACAATGGCACAGAACGCCGCTACGCCGTATGCCTCTGTTGCTATTCCGCTGTCAAGTGTTCTATTTTTATCTGCACTCGTCATCACACTCCTATCGCCCTCTCATCAAGTCACCATGCGGTTTATGAAATAAACGAAGCCATGTAAGTGTGTGCGACCGAAATTTGCTTCATTTTTGTAACGTTGAGTGCCTCAAAAACCGAAGAAACTGTAGGACTTTTATTCCATTCACCTCAACTTGTTGTGGTGACTGAATGGTTACAATGAAGAGCCGTCATGCTGACGGTCGCGGTTCGACTCTCAGTAGCGGATGGAAATCTTTTTTTTTTTGTGCGCCATTGAATTTACTACTACTTATCAACTGTACAACATCACGCACACATTGAATTTTTCTAATCGAATTGATGTGTTGCTTTTTTGCCCACGACCAATGTTGCTTTCTTTCTCCAAGTTGCGATCCATTACGAGAAATGAAAGCAAATCATGCGAAATTGCATTACAATCTTGCTTTTTTATTTTGGGTGTACGTAGAAAGTTTTTATTAGTTTGTAGGGCGTTTGAAAGTTTTACTCGAAATCAGAAATGGATGCGTTGGACGTGCTGCATACGGAAGTGATGATAATGATGACGATTTTTAAGGCTTCGGTCTCATCGGCGGATCGGGAGAGCGATATAGCAGCTCAAGAGTAAGTGTCGAGCAGCCGAATGTCAAAAGCTTCTATGTGGAATCAAAAAGTAGACAGTAAAAACATTGTTTATTTTAACCCCTTCTCAAAGAAGCGACACAAAATGATCATGTTTTTCTATGAGCTTATGTAATTGGAATTATATAAAATTTCTTTCTACAGTATTCGGTAACCTTTTACCGTACTTTCAACAGCTGAACAGATTGGCAATCCAATTTAACGGATTTCGGCGAAATTCTACAGTATTCCGGTAAAAAAATTACCAGAACTTGTCAAATTTCACCGAAATCCGTTAAATCGGATTACCGAACGCTCAGCTATTGAAAGTTCGGCAAAAAATTACCGGACACTGCACAATTTTCTAAGTGTGTAGCATCTAATTTTATGAAATTCTGAACAATACGCTTATCAAAATGAAGTAAAATACATTGCTTTTAGATATTTCGTTAGTGGGACTGTTATACGTAGAATTTCACAATGGGACAAACAGACTTGGTATTTTTTAAAGAAGTTTTCGAATAACTAATATTTTTTGTTTGTGTTTGCTGTAAATATACGTGAAAATAGACTGTTTGAACAAGAAAAATGAAAATCTCCAAAAAGCAATATGGGACAATTATGCGTAGAACGGCAGTGTATCTTTGACATACGTTTAAGGAATCCGGATGCCGCAAAAAGTATTCCGACTAAGAGTCACTCCTCATCACCAATGTCACCAAAGAAATAAAAGCAAAAAGGAAACAAATTTATGAGAAAAGAGTAACGTAAATATTCACCCAACTTTTCGAATAAAGCAAAACAATTGAGAGGAAAGCTACGCTGCTGGATCATCAAAGCTTTTTGCAAAAATGATTCTAAGTATTTTGAAATATTCCGCGGAGCGAGAATAAAAAATAATGCGTCTCTATGGCAACTATGGAATATTTTACATGGAGCAATGGGCAAGAACATTGAAATATAATATTAACTATTCAATGGACGTTTACTTATCTTGATGGCGCTTCTTCGTCTCGATTCAGAAATTGTACAGGAATCTGACCATACAAAGTCCACCAGCACCACACTTTTGAGTTCAATTCCAGAAACGAAACTTCTCCAGTTTTGCTGAAAACGTGCTCCTAGCCATATCGGTACCACATTTCATACGGAAACACTTTTACAAAATCGGACTTTCTATGAAATTATTACACCCTGGTTTTTTTTTAAATTCTAGATGAGCTAGCCTATCCGAACAGCATTCGCAAATTCACACCGATTTATAACGAACAATAAAAACGTTACAGCTCACGCAAAACACAACCGTCCGCGGGCAGCGCTTGCTGCGATTCCCGCTTGTTTCCGGGAACATCATGAGTATAAAACTCGTGTTGCTTGGCGATCAGATGAGCGCCAGCAGCACGGTACTCAGCTTCAGTCGAGCACATTATCTTTGTGCCCGTACTGCACAGCTTAAACAGTGGATTAAGCTTAATTGCTGCAAGCTCAGTTTTGAGTGCATCAATGTTTTTGGACGTGGTGAAAAGCGGTGGGATTTTCACTTTCATTGGTACCTCCTGTACCGGGAGCGCAGCAAACCGATTGCTCGCTAGTAATCGGGCATTAGGATCCGATGAATCGGCGTCGTCATGCCGTTGCCGCTTGGAGCAGCTCGGTGTGCTTGCGGGGGCTGATGCCGCCGGCGTGGTTGTCACCACGTGTTGGTTTTTACGCCCCATTGCGACGGCAATAGGTTGAGCGGAAAAAGTTGCACACGCTGGCATTGTTTCCCTTTGGCTTGCCAACGCTAGCAAGTTGGCAAGAGCTGGCGAAATATCACGAGCCGGGCGCGCAATCGCGACAAAAATGAACGAGATGGAAAAAGCGAGGAAAAAAACTTCGAACCGAGAGAGCGAAAAACACGTCCGTACGTGTCGCTTGAACGAACTGGAATTGCTGACTGACTGAGGCAAAATTTTCCTTAGTGTTCGTTTTATACCGGTCTCAGCTGCTTGCGAGACGTACATGGAGAGACGAATGTCATGATTGGTTAGTCCCTCTCTGATACAAAGAAGAAGCAGATGATGCAAGACGTTCCTTGCTTCGATTTGAAATCTGTGATAGGAAATTTGGTAAATTTACTCTGCAAAATGACATTATAAGACATCATCTTATATTTGCGTTATTTTCAATAGTTTACTATTGATTGAGAATAATGTTTGACAATTGAACTGGAGCGCGGTAAAATGTCCGACCGATTGAAGAAGAAATCATGGAAATTTATCGTGGATTTTTTTAGTTATTCGCGTACAAAACGTACGGTTTTTCGTGACGGTCGCAATATTTTAGATTCTCATTTGACACCCTACCCTTGCCGTAAGACGTAGTCTACGTCAAAAACCCACAAGAAAGGTCTATTACACTAAAGTTTTACATTGCTCCCTTCACGTCGCGATGATTTACGTTGTCTCGATGAGATACGTTGCCTCGTTTACATCGACGAAATTGCATCGATAAGCAGTGCATCATTTTATTGTGTACGTCGAGACAACTCAATATTACACAAGCGATGGAATGACCTATGTGCATCTGATTCTGTGTAATATTCAACAACTCTTTTTGCTGTATACCATGTCGAGGGTTAAATTGAGCGCAAACACCAACAATTTTCACCTGACTATAAATGCGTTTGATTTTACCATGCCTCTGATCAGATCAACCATGGTGCGGAATTGGAAACCTTGGAAATTTTACCATAAACGTAGTAAAATTGACTAAAATTTCATGGTAGTTTTAAAGATAGGCGTAGTCGGGTAAAATGGTATTTTGACGTAGACTACGTCTTACGGCAAGGGTAGGGTGTCAATTAAAAATCTTAAATATTGCGACCGTCACGAAAAACCGTACGTTTTGTACGCGATTAACTCAAATAATCCACGATAGATTTACATGATTTCTTCTTCAATCGGTCGGAAATTTTACCGCGCTCCAATTCAATTGTCAAACATTATTCTCATACAATAGTAAACTATTGAAAATAACGCAAATATAAGGTGATGTCTTATAATGTCATTTTGCAGGGTAAATTTACCAAATTTCCTATCACAGTTTTCAAATCGAAGCAAGGAACGTCATCTTCTTCTTCTTTGTATTAGAGAGGGACTTCAACCAATCATGTCAATTGTATCTCCATGTACGTCTCGCATGCAGCTGAGAACGGTATAATAAGCACACTTAGGAAAAATTTGCCTCATTCATCAGTCATCCAGTTAGTAGCAGTCATCGTGTACGGACACGATATTTTTCGAGAGCAATTTAAACCGTTTTATTGTAGGCATTTATCGATCGTTATAAGTGATTAAGTTTTTCACTGTCATTTTTGCTGAACCTTTTTGGATTGAGTGAAGTACTAACCTAGCAAAGTAGAAAAAAAAAAAACCTTTTGTGAACGTGGTGAAGATGGCGGGAAGCTCGGGGTGGGACCCCGGAAGACCCCCCACAGCTAGTGATGGAAGTGCTACGGTTCCGAATTGGATGAATTCTGGAGGCTTCGGCCAGTTGCAAGTTTTGTTGCTGCAAGGGATGGATCTTACCAGTGAAGGTTCCAAGAAGAAACTCAATCCGTTCATCGTGGGAAAAACAATGAAGGATCTCGTCGGCGAAATCGATGATACGAAGACAGAAGCGGATGGTACTATGTACTTGCTGTATGTGAGGAACCCCGATCAAGCCAGGAAGTTGATGAAGTTAACAAAATTGTGCGATGGAACAGCGGTTTCTGTGGGTACTCACCCAAGACTCAACAAGCGCCGTTGCGTCATTTCCTGCCGCGAAGCATTGGAATTGACGGAGCAAGAACTTCTCGATTGGATGAAGGAAGATGACGTCATCGAAGTCAAGAGGATTATCGGGACAAACGAGAATGGTAAGAAAGTGAACATGCCAACTATCATCTTAACTCTCGAGGGTACAGTCATCCCCAATCACATCCGAATTGGCCCGCTACGCATCAGGACTCGAGTTTACGTTCCAAATCCAACAATTTGCTACAAATGCTACAATTATGGCCACACCAAATTTCGCTGCAAGTCCGAAGCCAAATGTAGGATCTGCTCTAAAGTACATGATTTGGAAGGAGAATGCAAAGACACCCCATTCTGTTTGAATTGCCAAGGAAGACATGGCCCAACCAGTCGTACCTGTCCCAAGTTCATTTTCGAAAAGAAAATTATGCATCTTCGTTACACGAAAGGAGTCTCCTATAATGAAGCCGTTAAACAAATCAAGGCAGGCGGTGTGTCTTATGCAGCCGTCAGTCAAGTGCAACAACGTCTTGTCTCAGCCCGTGAATCACCCCAGGAATCAACTCAACTGAAGGAAAAGGACGATCTCATCAAACAGCTCATGGAAATTATTGCGAAACTCACCTCCAGAATAGATGAACTGGAAAAGAAAAACAATGACAAGAAGGAAAGGAAACGAAATAAGCGTCGAGTGAAATCTCAAGAGGATGAAACCGGAACGGAAGTGGAAACCAGCAACGAAATGGAAATCAGCAACGAAATGGACACCGACTCCAGTCCACCAGTCGCAGCTACGGTTAAGGTAAGTGACACTTCTTCCAAGGCAAACGTTCAAAGCTCAAATATTACCCACAAACGCCATTACACCACAGAAATCTTTCCCCCCTCCCTTAAGAAACCCCCAGCAATAACAGTTGATAAAGATGACAGTATGTTGAACCCCAATCACTCGTCCCAGGCTGCTTCGTCTTTCACACTTCCCAAACATGGCTTGCACCCCCCATCAAAACGATAGTCAATATTCTCCCAGTTCACCTGCCACTTTAACAACTCTCGCTTTACAATGGAATATGTTAGGTTTGAAAGGAAGACTCTCAGAATTACAACTACTCATTTCTCAATACAATCCCATCGTAATTGCACTCCAAGAAACTCTAGCCCCCGAATCAAATTTTCCTCTCAACTATATTAAAGGTTATAATCTCTACATCCATGAAAATTCTAGTAACCCCTTAAAGTCTGGTGTCGCAATAGCTGTAAATTCAGAAATACCTCATCGAAGAATTCCGATCTCATCTCAATTACAAGTAATAGCAATAGAAATAGAATTTCCTCTAGGGGGGCGACCCCGGCGTATTGGTTAACATCCATACCTCTCACGCCTAAGTCACGAGTTCGAATCTCACCCCCGGAGAAGTTACGAAAATGCCCAAAAGTGGAGTTTGACTGACTACAACGGGAGATGAACCAGCCCGAGGCTGAAAATCTCGATAATCAAGGCAAAAAAAAAAAAAAAGAATTTCCTCTCAAAATTACATTACTGTCCATTTACATTTCTCCTGGAAAAGGTAGTGTATTAAAACTTAAAAAAATCAGTGGGGTTGTGTACACGACACGACCGGTCGACGTAGACTACGTTAAACCAAGTGATGCATTATAATGTCAGGGAAATTCTGTGTGGCTATTATTAGCGTTAAAAAGGTTTCAATTATTCGCGCCGGTCGCTTACCCTTACCGATAGAAGCAGTTTGTCATAATATGAAGTGTGTGGCTCTTATGGGACCTTAGACCAGCGTGTTGAAGCCAGTATGTAAGAAAATTCTATTGTACGCTCTTGAGATATTATTTGGTGGCCCTGAAAAGGGCCTTTTGGTTTAAATGATGACACGGTCACGGTTGCACGTTTTACGATGGACTATATTAAAGGAGTAGAAGATAGTTGAGGATCTTTTAGGGAAAATAAAATTATTAAATCAATGATAGTTTTAGTCATTCTTATAATCATAACCGCTTGACATTACTTAATGTTTATTCGTATGTCATACTGTGCCTGAATGGCCAGTGTCTCGGAATTCTCACCATCGCCGGAACCATCAACAATGTTTTGCATCGTTTGGGGGATTTCAGTAACGACAGGCTGCGGAGGAAATTCTATAATACGTACATACAAACATATATTTTGACTGATGCCTTGTCTCCTTTTCAACATTCACCATTTAAATGCCATACCATTCAGATCATTTGTATACAATCTGAGTTGTAGTATGCCTTTGCATAATTCAACTTCAAAGAATCAAAAATTTGCAATTTATGCAATTTTAGCAATTCTGGATTTCAAGGGTAATAATAAACATTGAAATACTCTAGAATTCAAATTACGATAAAATTCGTTATCAGAAAATATCCGACAGGTTTAGTGATTGTTATGAAAACATAATAATCAATTGCAACATTTTCAGATGTGTAAGCGTCTCAAAAAATGTTCAAAGTTCAGGAAGTTTTATCAAACAGAAAATAACAAAAATTATCTTGCAGTTGTTATAGGGTTATATACAAGTATATAGGGTACATGTCCCTTGACTCAGTCGATTATGTAGCGCACGATTACAGTTTTAATTATAACTCACACAATAATTTAGCTAGAAACGATATTCAACTAGTTATACCTTTGCTAAGACATGCTTAACAAGGCAATTGCTGTACTGGACCATGCAAAGTCACCAACAAACATTATTGAGTCGAAAACTTTCGATGGATATGGATATCATTAAGGATACTTATTCGGACGAATTTTAGTAAAGTTTGTTTATTTCATCGCTCCGGGCATTTGGCTATATTCGGTATACTATACGGAATAAAAAACTTCTTGATAACATCTAAATGACTTTCTCATGTGATCAATCGGCCATTCCACTTCAAAACATTAAAATTCCCACTATATTCATTTAGTTATATAGGTGTTGGTATGAATAAGCCCTTCGAAAAATCGGAACCGCTCACTCTTACTTTTCCATTGAAAACTTTTATATTCTACAGTTTACTATGTGATGAATACATTAGGCCAAAGTTGGGAATATAAGGTTAAATGCGTACCTAAAATATGGTGTATGGTTTTTTTGTGAAATTATTATTCATGTTTCTATGTGAATGTCAGGTAAATGAGTGAATCCGTTATGGCTAAAACTTTCAGGAAATCGAAATATATATAAATATATTAGATCTCGCAGAAGAAAGAGGGTGAGTTTAATAAAACATCATTATTCTTTGCAATGAGTATGGGAAAAAAGGTTGGTTAATATATGATAAATTCTTATGAATATAAAATAAACACCTGATTAAATAATCACACATTAAAACATATTCAGCGCATTAGTTGTATCGATATCATGTGAAGGTTCATATGCAGTAAAAGCATGCTGCGCATGTCATCACCAGAATACAATCAATAATATGTTGAAATGTAATAAGACAGGGAGCCCAATGATGACATGCAATTTGTAAAGTCGAACCTTCTAAAGCGTCCCAACTAGTTGTTGGCAACGCATTACCTCTTGCTGCTTTCAATTTCGCCCGATAACTACGAGCTAGCTCGGCATCGGTGCATGGTCGTTTCGGAGGATTTCCCGTATGTTCGCCTTTTATGCGCTTCCTGAATCTGCGCAAGCGTTCTGGATCAAATCGGTTAGGCATTCTCACTTTCACTATGTTTCTCAAAACGTTTTTCTTCCTAGAGGTAGGCTCTATCCATCGCGAATCGTTAACACAACAGAACAACTGTTTATAACACACTAGTAATTGGAATTTACAGAGAATGTTGATTCGGAATATCATGTTCGACATCGAAAATGGTGTCCGTGATATGGAATTTGTGTGATTTAAGGTATGCGACGAAAGGAAAACAAGTTTTGCTAATACCACTGGCTGCCAATCGAAAATTTGAAACGAAAATCCCAATCAAACAAACTCTCAAGCTGAGAATATTAAATTGAAAGTAGCAAAGATGGATTTGTATCTGGTAGGATTTTTCAGTGCAAATAAATCAAAGCAACCGGCAGGCTTTGATTTATTTTCACTGATTTTATGGATCCGCTGCATAGTACACTGTTGCCTAGTAACGATTTGGCAATATCCAATATGACTGTCAATCGACCGAAATGTAAGATAAACTCTTATTCATATTACTCTCTTAAATTAGAAATTGAATTGATTTATTGATTCATCGCGGGTTGCGCCAACCAGCAAGGAAAAATTTCCACCGTCGGGGAATTGTCCTGCTCGCCTTCCATGGAGGCTCTCCCGCAAAAAGTAGCGTTTTTGTAGTCGTGACGAACAAATCGACACTAGATTAAATGACGCACAAACCGAACGAAATATTAATTTAATTCTTATACAAACAACTCTCTGAACTGGATTGGTTGTCCTCAAAAGGACAAATTATCAATTTATGGATTGCGCTAACCAGCTGGGTAAAAAAATTTCACCGACGGCTCACTCTCCATCGAGCACCGAACTAAATTTATGATTAGTTCTTTAATAAACAACTCTTTTATTTTAATTCATTGTCCTCAAAAGGACAGATTATTTCCACCTATTGCTGCTTGCCCCATAAGGACGCTTTCCCCCAAACAGCAGCGTTTTCGAAGTCGCGGCGAAACAATTGCCACGATGAGGTAAGATGGCGGCTTTTACAAACCGACGCGATTGTGCGCCCCCATATCCGCCATTATACCTCATCGCGAAGATCGCTGTTTGGGAGCGCCTTGGTACATCTCACCACCAGCTTCTACGCGACCACCATCTGCTATGCGACTACCAGCTACCTCTGCGACCAGCTCCGCTGCCGGACGAATGAAGCAGCTACGACCCGCTCCGCACAGCTTCAATGCTGCCAAACGACTGAGGCAAAATTTTCCTTAGTGTTCGTTTTACACCGTTCTCAGCTGCGTACGAGACGTACATGGAGAGACGAATGACATGATTGGTTACAGTCTCTCTCTAATACAAAGAAGAAGAAGATGATGCTAGACGTTCCTTGCTTCGATTTGAAATCTGTGATAGGAAATTTGGTAAATGTACTCTGCTAAATGACATTATAAGACATCATCTTATATTTGCGTTATTTTCAATAGTTTACTATTATTTGAGAATAGTGCTTGACAATTGAACTGGAGCGCGGTAAAATTTCCGACCGATTGAAGAAGAAATCATGTAAATCTATCGTGGATTATTTGAGTTATTCGCGTACAAAACGTACGGTTTTTCGTGACGGTCGCAAAATTTCAGATTTTCATTTGATACCCTACCCTTGCCGTAAGACGTAGTCTACGTCAAAAAATACGACACACAAAGAGATATATTGTTCTGATCGCAGTGAAAAAGATTTTGTCAGTCATATTTTCCATGTATATGTGCTAGTACTTAAAAAGAAATAAGGTTCTACCTAAGGGAAGGTCCATTAATTATGTCACGCAATAGGGGGGGGGGGGGTCCATGCAAAAAACGTGACAAGGGGGGGGGGTAGAAAAAGACATTTTTTGCGTGACGTAATTAATGGACGTTCCCTAATGTGAAAAAACCTATGCCTTGTGATTTCCTCACATTTCTGCAATTGGGTACGGGATCAAACATTCAGCTAAGTATAGTGTTTTAAATTTATTTATTTATTTATTTATCACAATAATTCAACTGACAACAAATGTCTAAATGAATAAAAAAACTTAAATTACTTGGTTACGGCCAGAAGTACGGAAAGAGTCAAGTAGCCGATGACGAAACACGTCAGCAGATAAGTTGAAGTCGAACATATTGAAACGCTCGTTGAAACGCTGGCTGATTTCTCGAATTGGTTCATGGAGTGCATAGTTGTTGTTCTGTGGCTCAAGATGCAAAAATACACGTTGACGAAGAGGTCTCTCGGGAGCGTACAAATTTAACTGTAACAACAGTGCCGGACAGTCAATTTCACCCCTGAGCAGCTTCCCAGCAAACAAAGCCTGAGCGGCCTTTCGTCTCACCTCAAGTGGCTCGATATTAAGCAGACGGCAACGCTCTTCATACGGAGGCAGGTTCGTAGGATCACGCCAACTGAGAAAGCGAAGAGCGTATCTTACGAACTTTCGTTGAACTGCTTCGATTCTGGCGATCCATATGGCCTGGAATGGGCACCATACAATAGCACATGATTCCAGTATGGAACGTACAAGTGAGCAATAAAGTGACCTGAAGCAGAGCGGGTCACGAAACTCGTCAGCAATTTTAAAAATAAAGCCCAGTTGACGATTGGCTCTGGACACAATGTCGTTGTAGTGAAATCTGAATGTCATTCCATTATCCAAAATAACACCGAGATCCTTGATGTGTTGAACGCGAGTGAGCGATTGCCCGGAGAGGACATAGTCGAAGATGATTGGTGCGTTTTTCCGGTGATATGATATTATGTTGCATTTTTCGATGCTTAAGCCCATCAGATTCCTTGAGCACCAATCGGCGAAAATACACAACATATGCTGCAAGTCGGAACAGTCTGATAGACTTTTTATAGTTTTGTAAATTTTTGAATCATCTGCGTAGAAGAGGCGGGACCCAGGTGGGGATAGCAAGATGGCATCGTTTATGAAGATCGAGAAGAGCAGTGGACCAAGGTTACTGCCTTGCGGAACTCCCGAATTATTTGTGAAAGCTTCCGACTCCGACGTTCCAATCTTAACCCGTACTGAGCGATTCACCAAGTAAGACCTAAACCAATCCACAGCGGCAGATGATATGCCGAGTATGTCCAGCTTAGCAAGCAGAATTTCATGATCCACCGTATCAAACGCAGCCTTCAGATCCATATACGCAGCATCAACCTGCCATCCAGAATCAATACAACGCAGGCAGCTAGAAGTAAACTGAACCAGGTTCGTGGAAACCGATCGTCTCGGATAAAAGCCGTGTTGATCAGAATCGATGTAGTTTTTACAGCACTCAAACAAGGAACCGTTTATAATAATTTCAAATACCTTTGAACATGCGCACAGTGAGGTGATACCACGGTAATTGACAATGTCCCGTTTATCTCCTTTTTTGTAGATTGGAAATATATACGAGTGTTTCCAGCGTGTGGAAAACTCACTTTGCTGCACCGAAAGCTGGAAGATCCTTGCAAGGGGAAAGCAAAGAATGTCTGCACATCGTTTTAAAACTGACGATGGGATGCCATCAGGGCCAGTGGCAAACGAGAGCTTCAGTTTGTGAATTGCAGTCATCACTATGTCATCAGTAATGCGTGGAAAATCGAAATTGACCACGTCGTGTGGCAACCCCATAGTAGCATCTATCACTTGTGTCGGCAAAGCGGAGAAATCGTTGTACACTTGCATAAAACGTTGGGCAAACAGGTTGCATTTCTCACCTTCAGTATTGGCTGTGTTGTTTCCGAGGAACATGGAACAAGGCAACCCGGTTTCCTTTCGCTTGGAGTTAACAAACGACCAAAAATTTTTTGGGTTCTCTCGCAGGTTTGCTTCTGTGCGTCTTACATGTCGATTGTAAAGGAAACGGTTATATTTGCGGTGACGATGACTTGCGAAATTAAACTGTCGTTTGTAGTAGGGTGAGCGGGAAGTGCAGTACTTACGTAGGGCGGCAGAGCGTTGTCGCTTCAGTACGCGTAGGCGTGGATTTGACCATGATGGTTTTTGCGGAGGGCGACGTACTGGAACAATGCGAAAAATTGCATTTTCCAGCGCAGAACTGAAAAAATCAACTGCGTCGTTCACATAACTTGTCGATTCAATAAATTGCCAATCAATTCCAGCAAGCTCATTATTCAATGCAGCGTAATCGGTCCGCCGAAAGTCAAGAGAGTAGGACTCAGATGGCGGCGAATGCAACAACGGGGCGGGTAGGTTGAAATTCACGACGAGAGCAGGGTGGTCGGCATCTAGATCGATTAGTGGTTCTACTGGCAGAGTAAGGAGTGTGCCCGGTAATGTACGATTATTGGCTAGAACAAGATCGAGCAAGCGCCCATTCCGGTTCAGCATAGTATTAACTTGAGTGAATCCATGAAAATTAAATCCATCCAAGAGGCTAGAACAAGCCGCCGGCATATGCGATAACAAGGGATCTATCATTGGAATGTCGTTGTCCGCCAAGCGCCACTGTAACCCAGCTTGGTTGTAGTCGCCGAATAAGAGCGCAGGAGAGTGAGAGCTCAGTTGAGCTGATATTGAGCCTAGCGAATCCACATAATCACGGATGATTGTGCAATCGTTTTTTCGATCGGGTGGAATGTAGACTACGCCCACGCTAAGTGTGTCTCGTAGATGCTCCAGTACAATCCAAATCTGCTCCAATCGGCTTGAAATGGGCGACTCGCTGAGATAGCTGGTTAGCCTAGTTGAAACAGCAATCAGGACCCCTCCGCCGCGTGTTTTATGACTATTCAGCGGGGATCGATCAGTTCTGTAGACATTGTATAATGATCCGAAAAGTTGCGACGAATTGATCCTATCATCCAGCCACGTTTCCGTTAATACAATCATATCATATTCTTCCTCCGAGACTGCCAGAAAGAACGCGTCGATTTTGGTCCTCAACCCACGAACGTTCTGATAGTATATCCGCAATTCATTCGAAGTACGATCCGGAGAGCTGGAAATCAAAGCGGATTCAGGTACCGAAACATCCAAATCGAAATCATACTTGCCTGAGGGTGCAGGCCGGAAGCCCCCTCTACCGTCACCAGCCACAGGTCCGGGACGTTGAAGATGGCAGATGTCAGCAGAAAGCACGACTAGGCTGGGCGGTTCAGGGGCTTCCTTGGTGCCTGTTTTGAGGTGTCCCGGTTCGGAGAGTTTGTCGTCGATAGATGAGTTGTTGTCGAAAGTGGAATCAGTTGGGTTGACGTAATTTATTAGTTTTTTATTATTGCTTCATTCAAACATACATTAGTACAAAGAAATATTGGCAAACATGAACGGTTCATGGGAGCGGAGGCGCTGTTTGGGCGGAGAAATCCAGACGAGCGGCGTATGCGTGTTTTTCTGTCCGCCTGTTTCTCTTCTACTACTCTGGGTTTTTTGCTTTCGTTCGTTTTTGCTGTTCGATCTGTATGTGAGCGATTCCACGAACAAGTGGGAAATTTTTCCAGTTTTTAGTTTTTGTATTTTTTGATTTGCATGAAACCTTGCATACAAGTTTTTGGGGAAGAAAAACGCCGTTTTGCATACTTGGTTCGCCATTTTGAATCTAGCCTTACTTATGAGAAGGGCCTGTGAAAAATGCACATGATATCTTCAAAAAATTGTATCTCGGAAACGGATTGTCCGATTGGTTTGGTGTCTTCGGCGAAGTTTAAGACAATTGTTGGTGCTATATGGATAAAATATGCACGGTAAAAAAAAAGTTTGGTTTTTGTGTTTTGAACTAAAATGTAGATTTTCCCTTAAAAGTAACCTGTCAATAATTTTTTAATTATTCTTATGTTATAGCTGACTGAAAATGCTATCTAGCGCACAGTGAGTTGTTCTGGAGAAAAATAGGTTACAATGAAAAAAAAAATTAAAAAAAATTACAATTTTCAAAAAAGCTATTAAGAAAAGTCAAAAAAGTTTGTCACTCTAATTTTATGAAAGAACATCAAATTTTCGAGCAAAATGTACTTCGGTAACATTTGTCTAAGATGCATCGTTTAGAAGATATTACTGATTCAATTTTGATTTTTTGATAACTTAATAAGTTTTGGCCCTTTTCGGATGTACTCCGTATTTTTTCAGTTTCAAAAGTATTTTTTTCAGAAAGATTGGAAAATTTTGAGTTAAAATGACACTGACAGCTTAAAGATTCGAGTGAAATTCTCTGCCTTAAAAGTATTTTGAAAAACAAGTTATAAAATCCCACTATCAGGAACAATGATTTCTTCCAGTTATTTTTGGTGTATTGTGTTGAAAATGTGCATTCAACTCTTGCATATCGCCTAACAGTTTAATCCATTTAAACTGGATGTGTTTATACTGTGCATATTTTCTCTCTATTGCCGAACATTGCCCCAGACATCAAACCGATGAGACAACTCGATCTTCGTAGATGGCAATGAGTTGTCTTATTTTCGCAAAGTAATCTATTTGTTAATGTTTTTAGATCATTCAAGACATTGTATTTTTTTAAGCTATGTAGAATTAAATTGACATTTTCATGCGTAGTGCAAACGCAAACATTATGTGTTCCTGTGATAGTCAATAGTTTACATTGCCTTGGCCGGAGGCTTGCAAATGATGAAAACCCTATTTTTACATTGACCTACATTTCATTAAAGCGATTAAAAGCTTCTCTCAATGTCATCATTAACAATCTTTTCTGAACAGCTAATCTCTTATTTCCTGTCTTTACGCTAACAAAATCTCTTTGGCCTGGCATTGCACGGCTTATATCATCGTCCTCAAAAAAATTCAAAACCAGTTCTTTTGTTTCATTACTCAAAGCTTTTCCAGAGCTTGAACCTTGAGATGAATCAAATACATTATCT
The DNA here is from genome assembly GCA_034211315.2 of Aedes japonicus. Classification (NCBI taxonomy): domain Eukaryota; kingdom Metazoa; phylum Arthropoda; class Insecta; order Diptera; family Culicidae; genus Aedes; species Aedes japonicus. Next base: position 314,705 of record JASCZW010005236.1, on the reverse strand, counting down.
CTTTCCTTTCTTGCATCTGATGCCATATTTCTACTCAAATTCGTCTACAATTTTTTGTACTGACCATGATTTTGGTAACAATGATAAAATTAATAGTTTTTCTTGCCTTGTGGCTGAATTTAAAAATTTCATTTTCATATTTTCTACGACTTCATCAAACTCGTTTGCTTTTTCTGTTTTAGCGTCTAATTTAAAAAGATTTCTTCGTACACCTTCGACGATTTCAGCGCACTTTTTTTCAGGATAGTGAACATTTTTAACCTTACCTAAATCTATAGGCGAAACACGAATAGCTGCTATTCCTCGGTTGAATATTTCGACGTCTACAGGCATCGTGAAGTCTTCATTTGATTGAATTGTGCTTAGCGTTGACGCTGATGGTATCGTGACCAAACTTTCATAGCTTTGCGAATCAGGTACATCAGGTATGGTCTGAACAGTTGGCATCCTTGAGCCGCCGGCTACGCTTTGTTCTTCGTTTTGGGTGAGGTGAGCTCTTGAATCAATATGTAGACGGCAAGACGAACAAATACGAAAATCCTTGGTGTTGAGTGTGGATACCTTGGAAAATCCAATTGATTTTAGTTTTTGGATGATACCATCCGTGAGATATCGCAGCTCTTTCGAACACTGAATGTCTTTGAATGGGCGAATACATTTTATTTTACTCATTTTGTAATCTGTAACATAGACAACATTTTCCAATTGTTAGTTTTGTACGAAAATATCACAAAACATATAATTAAAATGTGTATTTAAAACTTACTTTCCTTTACAATTATTATGTTATCAAACAACACTAGATCTCGTTCAAAAAATCAGTGGGGTTGTGTACACGATACGTAGACTACGTTAAACCAAGTGATGCATTATAATGTCAGGGATATTCTGTGTGGCTATTATTAGCGTTAAAAAGGTTTCAATTATTCGCGCCGGTCGCTTACCCTTACCGATAGAAGCAGTTTGTCATAATATGAAGTGTGTGGCTCTTATGGGACCTTAGACCAGCGTGTTGAAGCCAGTATGTAAGAAAATTCTATTGTACGCTCTTGAGATATTATTTGGTGGCCCTGAAAAGGGCCTTTTGGTTTAAATGATGACACGGTCACGGTTGCACGTTTTACGATGGACTATATTAAAGGAGTAGAAGATAGTTGAGGATCTTTTAGGGAAAATAAAATTATTAAATCAATGATAGTTTTAGTCATTCTTATAATCATAACCGCTTGACATTACTTAATGTTTATTCGTATGTCATACTGTGCCTGAATGGCCAGTGTCTCGGAATTCTCACCATCGCCGGAACCATCAACAATGTTTTGCATCGTTTGGGGGATTTCAGTAACGACAGGCTGCGGAGGAAATTCTATAATACGTACATACAAACATATATTTTGACTGATGCCTTGTCTCCTTTTCAACATTCACCATTTAAATGCCATACCATTCAGATCATTTGTATACAATCTGAGTTGTAGTATGCCTTTGCATAATTCAACTTCAAAGAATCAAAAATTTGCAATTTATGCAATTTTAGCAATTCTGGATTTCAAGGGTAATAATAAACATTGAAATACTCTAGAATTCAAATTACGATAAAATTCGTTATCAGAAAATATCCGACAGGTTTAGTGATTGTTATGAAAACATAATAATCAATTGCAACATTTTCAGATGTGTAAGCGTCTCAAAAAATGTTCAAAGTTCAGGAAGTTTTATCAAACAGAAAATAACAAAAATTATCTTGCAGTTGTTATAGGGTTATATACAAGTATATAGAGTACATGTCTCTTGACTCAGTCGATTATGTAGCGCACGATTACAGTTTTAATTATAACTCACACAATAATTTAGCTAGAAACGATATTCAACTAGTTATACCTTTGCTAAGACATGCTTAACAAGGCAATTGCTGTACTGGACCATGCAAAGTCACCAACAAACATTATTGAGTCGAAAACTTTCGATGGATATGGATATCATTAAGGATACTTATTCGGACGAATTTTAGTAAAGTTTGTTTATTTCATCGCTCCGGGCATTCGGCTATATTCGGTATACTATACGGAATAAAAAACTTCTTGATAACATCTAAATGACTTTCTCATGTGATCAATCGGCCATTCCACTTCAAAACATTAAAATTCCCACTATATTCATTTAGTTATATAGGTGTTGGTATGAATAAGCCCTTCGAAAAATCGGAACCGCTCACTCTTACTTTTCCATTGAAAACTTTTATATTCTACATTTTACTATGTGATGAATACATTAGGCCAAAGTTGGGAATATAAGGTTAAATGCGTACCTAAAATATGGTGTATGGTTTTTTTGTGAAATTATTATTCATGTTTCTATGTGAATGTCAGGTAAATTAGTGAATCCGTTATGGCTAAAACTTTCAGGAAATCGAAATATATATAAATATATTAGATCTCGCAGAAGAAAGAGGGTGAGTTTAATAAAACATCATTATTCTTTGCAATGAGTATGGGAAAAAAGGTTGGTTAATATATGATAAATTCTTATGAATATAAAATAAACACCTGATTAAATAATCACACATTAAAACATATTCAGCGCATTAGTTGTATCGATATCATGTGAAGGTTCATATGCAGTAACAGCATGCTGCGCATATCATCACCAGAATACAATAAATAATATGTTGAAATGTAATAAGACAGGGAGCCCAATGATGACATGCAATTTGTAAAGTCGAACCTTCTAAAGCGTCCCAACTAGTTGTTGGCAACGCATTACCTCTTGCTGCTTTCAATTTCGCCCGATAACTACGAGCTAGCTCGGCGCATGGTCGTTTCGGAGGATTTCCCGTATGTTCTGCGCAAGCGTTCTGAATCTGCGCAAGCGTTCTGGATCAAATCGGTTAGGCATTCTCACTTTCACTATGTTTCTCAAAAAGTTTTTCTTCCTAGAGGTAGGCTCTATCCATCGCGAATCGTTAACACAACAGAACAACTGCTTATAACACACTACTAATTGGAATTTACAGAGAATGTTGGTTCGGAATATCATGTTCGACATCGAAAATGGTGTCCGTGATATGGAATTTGTGTGATTTAAGGTATGCGACGAAGGGAAAACAAGTTTTGCATGCAAAATTTCACCGACGGCTCACTCTCCATCGAGCACCGAACTAAATTTATGATTAGTTCTTTAATAAACAACTCTTTTATTTTAATTCATTGTCCTCAAAAGGACAGATTATTTCCACCTATTGCTGCTTGCCCCATAAGGACGCTTTCCCCCAAACAGCAGCGTTTTCGAAGTCGCGGCGAAACAATTGCCACGATGAGGTAAGATGGCGGCTTTCACAAACCGACGCGATTGTGCGCCCCCATATCCGCCATTATACCTCATCGCGAAGATCGCTGTTTGGGAGCGCCTTGGTACATCTCACCACCAGCTTCTACGCGACCACCATCTGCTATGCGACTACCAGCTACCTCTGCGACCAGCTCCGCTGCCGGACGAATGAAGCAGCTACGACCCGCTCCGCACAGCTTCAATGCTGCCAAACGACTGAGGCAAAATTTTCCTTAGTGTTCGTTTTACACCGTTCTCAGCTGCGTGCGAGACGTACATGGAGAGACGAATGACATGATTGGTTACAGTCTCTCTCTAATACAAAGAAGAAGAAGATGATGCTAGACGTTCCTTGCTTCGATTTGAAATCTGTGATAGGAAATTTGGTAAATGTACTCTGCTAAATGACATTATAAGACATCAGCTTATATTTGCGTTATTTTCAATAGTTTACTATTATTTGAGAATAGTGCTTGACAATTGAACTGGAGCGCGGTAAAATTTCCGACCGATTGAAGAAGAAATCATGTAAATCTATCGTGGATTATTTGAGTTATTCGCGTACAAAACGTACGGTTTTTCGTGACGGTCGCAAAATTTCAGATTTTCATTTGACACCCTACCCTTGCCGTAAGACGTAGTCTACGTCAAAACACAGGATTTTGAGCTGAAATTACTATAATCACTATGCTACTAGCAACCTTTCTGCATTTACTGTTTGGTAGATACTGGATTAATTCAGAACCGAGTCAGACATTATTATACAGCTCACGGGTAGAAATCATAGAATACTGGGTAAAGACTGTTGGAAGATAGGTGGAGTTGAACGCTCAGGTATCGTCGAACCTTCAGGTACGAGTTTGGAGAGTTGGAGCGAGGTAGATTTGCTGGCATAGGTATATTGTTATTGAAGAAGATTGTAAATTGTATATACCTGGAATGAATAAAGAGTGCGGCGGTTGTTGATTGAGGTATCAGTCGGCAGCCGTCTAGTTTGATGGAAGGTGACTAAGACTGCGTTCTTTTTGTTTATTATTATGAAACGGTCATCGACGGAGCTAGCCTCGTTATGGCCAGCGTGGCCATGGTGGACTAGTTCCAACAAAGACCATGTTTACAATCACCAACTGTACGTAGTACAGCTAACTGGTATCTAAATACCTGTATCTAATACTTGTTAGCACGTTTTCAGCACAACGCACCAAAAATCACTTGAAGAAATCATTGTTCCTGATAGTGGGATTTTGTAACTTGTTTTTCAAAATACTTTTAAGGCAGAGAATTTCACTCGAATCTTTAAGCTGTCAGTGTCATTTTAACTCAAAATTTTCCAATCTTTCTGAAAAAAATACTTTTGAAACTGAAAAAACACGGAGTACATCCGAAAAGGGCCAAAACTTATTAAGTTATCAAAAAAATCAATATTAAATAAGTAATATCTTCTAAACGGTGCATCTTAGACAAATGTTACCGCAGTATTTTTTGCTTGCAAATTTGATGTTCTTTCATAAAATTAGGGTGACAAACTTTTTTGACTTTTTTTAATAGCTTTTTTGAAAATTGTAATTTTTTTTAATTTTTTTTTTCATTGTAACCTATTTTTCTCCAGAACAACTCACTGTGCACTAGATAGCATTTTCAGTCAGCTATAACATAAGGATAATTAAAAAATTATTGACTTATAACTTTTAAGGGAAAATCTATATTTTAGTTCAAAACACAAAAACCAAACTTTTTTTTTACCGTGCATATTTTCTCCATATAGCACCAACAATTGTCTTAAATTTCGCCGAAGACACCAAACCAATCGGACAATCCGTTTCCGAGATACAATTTTTTGAAGATATCATGTGCATTTTTCATAGGCCCTTCTCATAAGTAAGGCTAGATTCAAAATGGCGAACCAAGTATGCAAAACGGCGTTTTTCTTCCCCAAAAACCTGTATGCAAGGTTTCATGCAAATCAAAAAATATGAAAATTACTCGTTGCTGAAATGATATGGAACCGCTCATTTATTCTCGTTGCAGCTCGGAACCGGAAAAAGTCACTCACGCAAATTTATCTAACTGATTTTTAATATGGTGGCAGGGTGTTGCATGTGGGGAGCTATGTAGCACATCAGATGCACTGCACAGCGAGCTTGATGCGCCACAGTGCAAACGTACGAAACAAGAGTGAAATCGACTGGCGCTAGTGGGGTTTTCTAGTTTTCGGCTTCGACGATGATATAATCCTTGTGGTGGGTTGGAGAAGTGACCGTGCAGGGATTTGCGTCGGAAAGGGAGAGAGGCATATGAAACAATTTCTTCCCGAAGAAAGGTTTACCCTTAATTTAACAACTACTCTCGATCATTCCCTATTTAATGCCCTTCTCCTGTTAATTTGTCATGTTCTCTGTGGAGCATTTTGACGTTTTGCCCACGCAAACCTGTGCACCGTTCGCTGTCTGAAACAAATTTCAGTACTTTCATGTTCATCTAGGCATAATTAATAAATATATTCGTTTACGTTTCCTCTGCTTTGTAATATTTGCATTTTCAGCTGCGCATTTCTCCATTTTTGTGGGTTTTGACTCCCCTAGCCCGCGTTGTGCGGTGTGTGCGTTATTTCTGGTTGTTTGCCGAGTTCACGTTTGCCATTGTAGGTAGTGCATATGTTTGTTGGGGTTTGATTGATTTCTATTTTAAGAATAAGATCTTTTATTATCATATATTTTATACATTAATTGTTATGTTATATATTCTCCGTGCGAGGAGTAACGATTATGATGTAGAAGGAGATGTTCGCTCATCACCATGAGGCACCGAGAGTGAACAACAATGTTTTTGGCTAGAATTAAAGATATGAAGAGAAAGTTTTGGTAGTTCCGCTAGGTGCGGCAGGCTTGGAAATTTAACAGATGTTTTTATGACAATTGAGCGAAAAGGGCATGTGTACAGTGGTACTCGAACCAACGACATTTTTGCCTAACATCCCACTGCGGGGTAGGTGAAGCGGTGCGATACTGGTCCCCTCTCCGAGGTCTCTACGTTGGAGAAAAACGAGAAAAACTTTAGTGATCGTCAGTCGGTGCGAATCAAAACAAACCCAAAAAAGGAGAGAGTTCCTCTCCCATGTGCGCATCAGTAAACAGAGTGCACACAATAGATCGCTAGAATAACTATACAAGCCACAGTGGTACATGAGCGTCTTCCAACCGGACATTTTTGCCTGTTGAAGTGGCGGACATAGTCCGTGCTTCGACCTACCCCGCAGTGGGATGTTAGGCAAAAATGTCGTTGGTTCGAGTACCACTGTACACATGCCCTTTTCGCTCAATTTTCATAAAAACATCTGTTAAATTTCCAAGCCTGCCGCACCTAGCGGAACTATCAAAACTTTCTCTTCATATCTTTAATTCTAGCCAAAAACATTGTTGTTCACTCTCGGTGCCTCATGGTGATGAGCGAATATCTCCTTCTACATCATATATTTTATATTTTTATATTTTTTATGGTCCAATTGTCATGTCTACTCTAATGCTTTTCTTTTTCAATATGTTCCCTATTATTTCCCCTTTTATTCCAAATATTAAATAGTTTTCTGATCACATAAAGCTTTGTTACTATTAGTATTATTTTTCGGGAGATCCCGGATGCTTGTGCACTACGTATCATCTGTGTTCGTTGTTCAACAGGGATAACCCGCTCCCTAATAACATTTCATTACATGTGTCACATATGAGAGGTCGAGGAGTTCTCCTCGTCTCTCCTTCTGAACTTCATCTACTACTCTACTCTGTTACGTAAATTGCATGCATACGTTCAATACCTGAGGGGAATGGGGGTCTGCATTGTGTCAGACAAAGTTAAGGCTGGATGAAAAATCGGTCTTCAAACTCAGAATTTTGACGTATTTCTGTGGTCTATTGAAATAAACCACCCACACTTATGAGTGACCCAAACAGCATCCTTACTGTTGGTTTAAATCGGTCCTCACACTCGATGTTCTAAACGTATTCTTGTATTCCATTGAAATAAACCACCCACACTTGTGAGTGGCCCCAACAGCATCCCTACTGTTGGTTTAAATCGGTCTTCAAACTCGGTGTTTAAAAAATACTTTTGTATTCTGCTGAAATAAACCTCCCACACTTGTGAGTGGCCCCAACAGCATCCATACTGTTAGTTTAAATCGGTCCTCACACTCGATGTTCTTAACGTATTCTTGTATTGCATTGAAATAAACCTCCCACACTTGTGAGTGGCCCCAACAGCATCCATACTGTTAGTTTAAATCGGTTCTCACACTCGATGTTCTTAACGGATTCTTGTATTGCATTGAAATAAACCACCCACACTTGTGAGTGGCCCCAACAGCATCCCCACTGTTGGTTTAAATCGGTCCTCAAACTCGATTTTCTTAACGTATTCTTGTATTCCATTGAAATAAACCACACACACTTGTGAGTGGCTCCAACAGCATCCCTACTGTTGGTTTAAACCGGTCCTCAAACTCGATGTTCTTAACTTATTCTTGTATTCCATTAAAATAAACCACCCACACTTGTGAGTGGCCCCAACAGCATCCCCACTGTTGGTTTAAATCGGTCTTCAAACTTGGTGTTTTAAAATACTTTTGTATTCTGCTGAAATAAACCACTCACACTTGTGAGTGGCCCCAACAGCATCTATACTGTTAGTTTAAATCGGTCCTCAAACTCGCTGTTCTTAACGTTTTCTTGTATTCCATTGAAATAAACCACCCACACTTGTGAGTGGTCCCAACAGCACCCCTACTGTTGGTTTAAATCGGTCTTCAAACTCGGTGTTTTAAAATACTTTTGTATTCTGCTGAAATAAACCACCCACACTTGTGAGTGGCCCCAACAGCATCCATACTGTTGGTTTAAATCGGTCCTCAATCTCGATGTTCTTAACGTATTCTTGTATTCCATTGAAATAAACCACCCACACTTGTGAGTGGCCCCAACAGCATCCCTACTGTTGCTTTAAACTGGTCCTCAAACTCGATGTTCTTAATGTATTCTTGTATTCCATTGAAATAAACCACCCACACTTGTGAGTGGCCCCAACAGCATCCCTACTGTTGGTTTAAACCGGTCCTCAAACTCGATGTTCTTAACGTTTTCTTGTATTCCATTGAAATAAACCACCCACACTTGTGAGTGGTCCCAACAGCACCCCTACTGTTGGTTTAAATCGGTCTTCAAACTCGGTGTTTTAAAATACTTTTGTATTCTGCTGAAATAAACCACCCACACTTGTGAGTGGCCCCAACAGCATCCATACTGTTGGTTTAAATCGGTCCTCAATCTCGATGTTCTTAACGTATTCTTGTATTCCATTGAAATAAACCACCCACACTTGTGAGTGGCCCCAACAGCATCCCTACTGTTGCTTTAAACTGGTCCTCAAACTCGATGTTCTTAATGTATTCTTGTATTCCATTGAAATAAATCACCCACACTTGTGAGTGGCCCCTACAGCATCTCTACTGTTGGTTTAAATCGGTCTTCAAACTCGGTGTTTTAAAATACTTTTGTATTCTGCTGAAATAAACCACCCACACTTGTGAGTGGCCCCAACAGCATCCCTACTGTTGGTTCAAATCGGTGACAACATTTAAATAGCTTTAATGTGCATCTCTGTACAGAGAATAAATCGGGAACATAGTTAAACATCATATTCGCTGCCGACATCAGTTGAATTCAGCACACCGTTTACCAAAACGGATCCGGCTGCAAACCCAACCATTTTATCCAACATCCCAGTGATTTCTCGTGGAAGTGCAGAGGTGTTCTCGGCTTCCCACAAAGCGAGTATCACGTCAACATATTCCTACCCATTCCCTATTTGACCTGCATTCGGGCGAGGCCGGCGCCGGTATTGCCTTAGTTTAGGATTACCAGTTTTTACACATTGAGGATGTATGCTAGTCCCAAGCATCATTTTTTGTTCTTTGTGTAATAACAGCTGATCTGGCAATAACGGAGTAGCAACCTCGGGCGGTCAATCATGCTCATGCTCATGCTCATGCTCAATTCTCATCCCCCGTTGTCTTGTTAGGCGATTTCAACGGCCACTCCACTACTTGGGGAGGACAGCGTGATGATTGCCGAGGTAAAATGCTGGAAAGATTAATTGAAGAACAAAACCTCATTCTATTGAATGATGGCAGCCACACAAGATTAAACCCCGCAAATGGCAACACAACTACATTAGACCTTTCCATTGTTTCGTGGAACCTGTCAAACAAATTATCATGGAAGGTTCACAATGACTGTTGTGGAAGTGATCATCTTCCAATTGTTCTTTCTCTTGATAAGCCTTGTGTAGTTACTGCTGTTCGACCCAGGTGGAAATATGAACTGGCTGATTGGTCCAATTATCAACAAGACATTATCTCTCGTTTTACTGAAAATCCTCCCTCTTCTCCCGAATCATTCTCAACCTCTTTATTCGAAATAGCTCAAAATCATATCCCTAGAACTAGTGGAAAACCTGGTAAGAGGTCAGTGCCTTGGTGGAACTCTGAAGTTAAGGAAGCTATTAAGTTACGTCGCAAAACATTACGAGCTCTTCAGAAAATTCCAAAAGCAGATCGGCAAAAATCAGTTAAATTCAATGAATTTAAAAAGAGCAGAAACGTTGCCAGAATCGCAATAGCTAAAGCAAAAAACGATAGTTGGGATCAATTCATCGATGCAATAAACCCGGAAATTACTTCAAAGGAATTATGGGATAAAGTTAACCGTTTAAGTGGTGGCCGTGGCAGGACCCCTCATCAATAAACAAATCTCTGACGACCCCTCCACTATATCTGAACATTTAGCCGATCATTTCTCCTTTGCTTCTTCTTCATCCAACTACAATAAGAAATTTTTATCTCAGAAAATAGAAAAAGAATCCTCTCCTCCTTGCTTTTTTACCGATCTTGATCTTGTTTACAATAAAGATTTTAGTCATGCGGAACTTGAATGGGCGCTTCGTAAAGTAAATGGTTCTTCGTCTGGTCCGGATGGTGTCGGTTACCCTCTTCTGAAGAACCTTCCTTTCGTCGGTAAATCCTGTTTGTTATCACTGTACAATGCCGTGTGGGATAGGGGCGAGATCCCTCCTGACTGGAAGGTTGGTCTTTTGGTTCCTATTCCCAAACCCGGTAAAGATCGCTCTAACGCGGACAGCTATCGACCAATTACTCTGGTAAATTGCATAGGGAAGGTTCTGGAGAAGATGGTTAACAGACGACTTTTGACTGAGCTAGAGTCATAAGGTTTGCTTGATAACAGACAATTCGCTTTTCGCCCTGATAAAAGTTCCGATGACTACTTGACTGAATTGGAAGACCTTATCGATAATTACCTTGAACGTGGAATGCATGGTGATTGTGTGTCATTGGACTTGTCTAAAGCTTTTGATCGTGCATGGCGATTTCCTATTCTTCAGTCCCTTGAAGAATGGGGTATCAAAGGTCGAATGGGTTTTTATGTCCAGAATTTCCTGGAAGAATTCAGGGTAATTATCGGTAACACCCAGTCAGAAATTAGAATACAAGAAAACGGAATACCCCAAGGTTCAGTCATAGCTCCGACTCTTTTCCTCATATGCATGCAATCTCTTTTTGATACTATCCCCCATAATGTCCATATTCTTGTCTTTGCCGATGATATTACTTTGATCACCTTCCACCAATTTAAATCATTAGCCCGTAAAAGAATGCAATCTGCAGTCAATTTTGTTGCTCTATGGGCAGATGAAAGAGGTTTTGTTATTTCTCCTGAAAAATCCCAGCTTCTCCATATTAGTTCAAATAGAAAAGGTGTTAGTAAACTTTCAGATATAAAGATTAAACAAGTCACTATTCCTGCAAAACCAAATCTTAAAATCCTTGGTGTTTATATTGATCGGAGACTCAACTTCAAAGATCATGCGGATGCTGTTCGGAAGGCTACGGTTAATAAAATTCGTCTAATCAAAGTGATAGGAGCAAGAATTCCTCGTGGTCATAGATCAACAATCCTCAGGATTGTCAATGCATGGTTACTTCCCAAGATCTTCTACGGAATTAGTATTTTTAGTAGAGGAGGTGATGCCGTTATAAAAAAGCTACGTCCTCTGTATAACCAGGCCTTCCGTTTGGCCTCGGGTGTCTTTGTTACGAGTCCCGTTGCGGCTATCATGGCTGAGTGTGGTCAGCTGCCTTTTGAATATCAGTTTTTGGTCTGCCTTACTACGAAGGCCATTCGTTGGATGAGTCTTACTGGTCGCAAAGATGTTCCTTTAATTATCAGAACAAATAATCTCTTAGAATCAATAGCCAAAATTAAACTTCCATCTATTGCAATATCTCAGAGAACCAAAAATCGCCCTTGGAATCAACTTTCCCCCTCAATAGACCTACCCCTTCTTAATACAGTTAAAACCGGTAGCCCCCCTTCAATAATTCAACAGTATTTCTATCAGCTAGTTTCCGACAAATACAATAACTATCATCACATTTATACCGATGGTTCGTTAGCTGACGAAAAGGTTGGTTATGGCATTTATGCTGCATCCCTCAATTCTTGTATAAGTTCATCTCTTCCTGGGATCTGTTCAATCTTTAGTGCTGAGGCCTTTGCATTAATGAAAGGTTCAAACTTATGTTCAGACTCCAATAAACGTACCGTGATCTTCAGTGATTCCGCCAGTTGCCTTCGTGCCATGAATTCTTATTCAACTCGTCACCCCTGGTTAATTGATGCCGAACTTACAGCTATTGCGAACAGAGTCACCTTCTGCTGGGTTCCCGGACATTCCGGAATAAATGGCAATGAAGAAGCTGATAGATTGGCAGGAATAGGTCGAGAGCTTCAAACAATAGAACTGCCCGTTCCTTCTACTGATGTCATCAGATGGTCAAAAAGCAAGATCAGAAATGCCTGGGATTGGCAATGGTACAATAATTGATCCTGTGATCTAAGAAAGATTAAAAATTCCACTCACCGTTGGCCTGATACTTCCAATCTAAAAGATCGTCGTGTCTTGTCTAGACTTAGAATAGGTCATACCCGTTTCACCCACAGTTACTTGTTAAATAAAGAACAACCCCCAAATTGCATTGCCTGTGGAGTCACCCTATCCGTTCCCCATGTTTTATTAGATTGTAGAGCTTTTGAATCCGAACGTTTGTCTAATAATATTATCAATAACACCTTGGAAGAAGTTTTGTCACTACCGAATGAAGCAAAATTATTAAAATATTTACGGGACTCTTGTCTCTATAACAAAATTTAAATGTACTATGAATTAGTTACTTTGCAGCAACTCTGAAGAATAACTCTGTTAAAGCAACTCTGTAGAAAAACTCTGGTAAACAACTCGGAAGAACTACTATGTTAAATTATTTAAACCAACTCTGTAAAACCACATTGTAAAACTAATTTTCAAAAACACATGAAAGGGACGAATGACCTTCGGGTTAAAATCCCTCTTAAATAAACAAACAAACAAACATTTGCCTCATTCGTTTGGCAGCATTGAAGATGTGTGGAGCTGGTCGCTGGTAGCTGGTCGTAGCTGCTTCATTCGTCCGGCAGCGGAGCTGGTCGCAGAGGCAGCTGGTGGTGGTAAGTACCAAGGCTTTCCCAAATAGCGATCGTCGCGATGAGGTAAAATGGCGGATTATGGGGGTGCACAATCGCGTCGGTTTGTGCAAGCCACCATCTTACCTCATCGTGGCGATTGTTTCGCCACGACTTCGAAAACGCTGCTGTTTGGGGGAAAGCGTCCTTGGGGGCGAGCAGCAGTAGGTGGAAATAATCTGTCCTTTTGAGGACAATAAATTAAGAGAGCTGTTTATTAAAGAACTAATCTTAAATTTGGTTCGGTGCTCGATGGAGGCCGAGCCGTCGGTAAAATTTTTACCCATCTGGTTGGCGCAATCCATAAATTGATAATCTGTCCTTTTGAAGACAACCAATTTAATTAAAAGAGTTTTTTGAACAAGAATTAAACTTTTATTTCGTTTGGTTTGTGCGCCTAATATCATAGTGCCGATTCGTTCGCCTCAACTTCAACAACGCCTCCATGGAGGGCGAGCAGTCGGGAAAATTTTACCCAACTGGTTGGCGCAACCCACTTATAAATAATCTGTCCTTTTGAGGACAACCAATCCAGTACAGAGAGTTGTTTGTATAAGAATTAAATTAAGATTTTGTTCGGTTTGTGCGCCATTTAATCTAGTGCCGATTTGTTCGTCACGACTGCAAAAACGCTACTGTTTGCGGGAGAGCCTCCATGGAAGGTGAGCAGGACAATTCTCCGTCGGTGAACAATTTTTCCTTGCTGGTTGGCGCAACCCGCGATGAATCAATCAATCAATTCAATTTCTAATTTAAAAGAGTAATATGAATAAGAGTTTATCTAACATTTCGATCGATTGGCAGTCATATTGGATTTTGCCAAGTCGTTACTAGGCAACAGTGTACTATGCAGCGGATCCATAAAATCAGTGACAATAAATCAAAGCCTGCCGGTGCTTTCATTTATTTTCACCGAAAAATCCTACCAGATACGAATCCATCTTTTCTACTTTCAATTTAATATTCTCAGCTTGAGAGTTTGTTTGCTTGGGATTTTCGTTTCAAATTGTCGATTGGCAGCCAGTGGTATTAGCAAAACTTGTTTTCCCTTCGTCGCATACCTTCAACCACACAAATTCCCTATCACGGACACCATTTTCTATGTCGAACATGATATTCCGAACCGACATTCTCTGTAAATTCCAATTAGTAGTGTGTTATAAACAGTTGTTGTTTTGTTGTGTTAACGATTCGCGTTAGATAGGGTCCTATCTCTAGGAAGATTTTTTTTTTTGAGAAACAGTGAAAGTGAGAATGCCTAACCAATTTGATCCAGAACGCTTGCGCAGATTCAGGAAGCGCACTTTTCAGGGCCACCAAAGAGTTATAAAGAGCGTACAATAGAATTTTCTCTGGTCTAATGTCCAATAAGAGCCGCACCCGTCATAATGTGACTTAAACTGCTTCTATCGGTAAGGGTTAGCGACCGGTACGAATAATTGAAACCCTTTAACGCTAATAATAGCCACACAAAGTTTCCCTGACATCACAATGCATCACTTGGTTTAACGTAGTCTACGTCAACCGGTCGTGTCTTGTACACAACCCCACTGAGTTTTTACTACAAAAATTTTTCTGTGTATTCAGTCTGACCATGCAGTGTTTTGGTTTACACGCTATTTCTAAACAACCCAAATTTGATGGACTCAAATTCGTCGGAATTATGGCTACCCAAAACTGAGTAAAGATAGTTCGTAATGGTAAGATGACAAGCATCCAACCTCGGCTTGAATCCCATCGATGTTTACTAATTGTCAACGTATTACTCCTAACTATCTTTACTCACTTTTGGGTAGCCATACTTCCGACGAATTTGTTTAGATATAGCGTGTATAAATAATTCGACACACTCGTCCACCTTTAAGTCGAGGCGCCCACTGATGTGGCGGAGATGTGGTATCACACACCATGTCAAAATATCAGGCCCGGCGCCCACTGATGTGGCGCAGGGTTGGCATCCGCTAGCATGCCAAAATATCTTGTCGATGTTCGCCTCACGCCACAAGACTTTGACTCGATATTATGACATGTTATGTGATGCCACACCTCCGCCACATCAGTGGGCGCCTCGACTCAAGTCAAAGTCTTGTGGCGTGAGGCGAACGTTGACAAGGTGTTTTGACATGCTAGTAGATGCCACACCTCCGCCACAGTAGTGGACGACTGGCCTCGAACGCAGTGATTACACAGCAAAAAGAGTTGTTGAATATTACACAAAATCAGATGCACATAGGTCATTCCATCGGTTGTGTAATATTAGCAACAATCAATATGCAACTACACTCCCGCTTCATTTTACTCATTGACTGAGTAGAATTGTATTCCTGTTTTTTTTTCTCACACGAAAATGTTACTCAATTTTCCTAAAAAGTGGATCTGCTCAAAAATTGAGCGTGTAGCGATATGAAATTGGTTCACTGTTGTAGAACCCCTTGGTCCGAAGTACACCTAGAAGCCAGCACCTTGTTATACATATTTGCGCCTTTATTTTGATTCGCTGTGTTATTTTGACAGAATACTTGAGAGTGTGTTCGTGTGAGTTCATTATTAGGGGCGCATTATTAAGCTTGGAACCGAGCTTGGGACCGATGTGCTAGTACTGACTGAGCCAAGAAAAAGACCGTATTTGTTCGGGACCTACTGGTCTTAGAGTTAGTCTATGATATTAGGTTGTCTCGATGTACACAATAAAATGATGCACTGCTTACTGATGTAATTTGGTCGATGTAAACGAGGCAACGTCATTGCCCAGTGAACAAGCAAACGGTACAGTTCGTTTGGTCCGCTCTCCGAAGCTTTGGAAGTTTTTTACTAGGTGTTATAACAAGTCAAGTCAGTTTCATTTAGTTTTTCTCGATCGCGAGTGAAATTCCGATTCTGAAGAAGAAAACGTTGTGTGATCTAGCAGAGCAACAACGCCATTAATTGCAATTAGCAATATTGCCCCGATCTAAAAGCCATTTTGCTCCGCATCTATACGGCACGCACACCAGCAGTCCATTGTGTGTAGCGTGCAATCGTTCATTACCAGGGGCCGTATTTTGAAACTCGAAACGAAGAACTTTTTCTCACAAGCGTTCGTACAAAAAGTCGTTCGTTTCGAGATCCAAAATACGGCCCCAGATTTCAAACGATCTGACGAAACGATTCTCGACCGTGACCGAGATAATTAAGGTGAGACACAATAAACTAAAAGTCGTTGTGTCCAACCTTAAACAAGCTAACGAAATTGCTGTCTCTCAATTTTTACACTGGAGTATTTAGTGTACATCCCAGCTTGAGCTATTGAGATACAAGGTGTGGTCTCCGAAGCGAGTTTGACCCCTGAGATCCTGTTGAAGCAGGGAGTTGGTCGATTTAAGAACCCTCTGCTTCCTTCAGTCAAGATACTCGATGTGCGAAAACTAGGCACAGTATCGATCACTAAGGGTGAAAAGAAGTTTACTCCGTCAGACTCGTTTCGTGTAACTTTTTCTGGTTCAGCCCTCCCTCAATACGTCGAGCTGGGAAAACTTCGACTACCTGTGCGGTTGTTTGTACCTCGGGTAATGATCTGCGAAAAATGCAAGCAGATGGGACATACGACCTCCCATTGCAGCAATAAGGCACGCTGCTCTAATTGTGGAGAGAAACACGAGGATGGCGCCTGCGCAAACAGCACACCAAAATGCGCCTTCTGTAAGGGAACTCCACCTCATGCTCTCTCGTCATGCCTGGCGTACAAACAACGCGGGGAACAATTAGAACGCTCGCTGAAACAACGTTCCAGGCAATCGTTCGCCGAAATGGTGAAAAAAGTCTCACCATCACCCGATGTCAATACAAATCCCTTTGCTCCTCTGTCAGATGACGAGTCTGACTTTGATTCGGCTGAAGAGGGAACATCAGTCACTTTTCCGGAAGGTGCTTCAAGGAAGTGAAAACGCGTCCGCCCACGGAAAGTTGTTGAAAAGAAGCCCGAGACCAGCTTGCCCATTTCAAAAAGAGGTGGAAAAAAGGAAAAAACAATTCCTCCTGGTTTCCATAGTACCAACTACACCCAGGACTTTCCATCTCTTCCGGGGACATCCAAAACCCCTGACGCCCCTATTTTAAGAACAGAAGCCCCCTCCTCAAGTGGGCTGTTCTCTTTGATGACATTGCTGAAGGTATCTTCAAGTACCTCAAAATTTCTGACCCTCTCAATAGCATTGTTTTGGCAATGCTTCCAACAGTGAAGACCTTTTTGAAGCATTTGACAATTAAGTGGCCCCTCCTTGCAGCTATCATTTCCTTCGATGGATAATTTTCCAAATGAGGTCGGGAATCTGATCACTGTTCTACAGTAGAATTGTCGAAGTTTGATTCCTAAATTGGAATCATTCAAATTTATAGCTCACACTACCGGTTGTGATGCATTCGCTCTTTGTGAAACATGGCTCTCTTCTGAAATCAATCTTCCGATTCATGATTTCAATATTATTCGTCTTGACCGTGAGGATTCACCTGGAGCAGGAGTACTTTTGGGGATCAAAAAGTGCTACTCCTTCTATATAGTGAATTTTCCTCCAATTTCAGGTATTGAAGTTATCGCATGTCAGGCTGTTATTAAAAATAAAAGCCTTTGCATTGCTTCTGTGTATATTCCTCCAAGAGCCTCAATTAACCGAAAACAACTTTCAGATATTTGTTCGGTCCTTCCTTCTCCACGGTTGATCATGGGAGATTTTAACTCTCACGGTACAGGCTGGGGAGAACTGTACGATGATAACCGGTCTTCCCTGATAAATGACCTCTGTGACAACTTCAATATGACAGTTCTTAACAATGGAGAAGTAACACGTTCGGCTGGTACATCCTCAGTTGGCAGTAGATTAGACCTCACACTTTGTTCGAATTCATTATCGTCGGATTGCACATGGAATGTGATTCAAGATCCCCACGGTAGTGATTATTTGCCCATAAAAATTTCGGTTGCCACCGGGTTCAATCCGTCGAAATCTGTCAACGTCACGTATGATCTTACCCGTCACATCGATTGGACAAAGTTTAGGACAGCAGTAGATGAAGCCGTAACGACGGTAGAAAGGTTTTCACCGCTGGAAGAGTATAACTTCCTCTCCAATCTGATCTTAGACAGCGCGCTTCAAGCTCAAACTCGACCAGTTCCAGGCACGTCATCTCGCAGGAAACCTCCTTCTCCATGGTGGGATCAGCAATGCACCGAGGTTCACCGTGAAAAGTCCCACGCGTTTAAAGTTTTCCGTAGACGTGGAACACCTGAGCACTTCGAAGTATACACGGCTCTCGAACGTAAACTTAAGAGCCTCATCAAGGCCAAGAAACGCGGTAAGAAACTTTCTCTGCACAATTACCGGAACCTGGTGGGGAGCTCATCCACAAGATCTTCTAACGTTGTACCGGACAACGGTTTTGTCGTTTATGGAATACGGTAGTTTTTGTTTTCAGTCAGCGGCTCGGTCGCACTTCATTAAACTGGAACGTATTCAGTATCGGTGTCTTCGTATCGCGTTAGGTTGCATGCACTCGACTCACACCATGAGTCTTGAAGTGCTGGCTGGCATGTTGCCACTCTCGGATCGGTTTTCAGAATTATCTCTCCGGCTCCTCACCAGGTGTGAAATTATGAACCCCCAGGTGATCGAAAATTTGGAGAAGCTCCTTGAGTTGAATCCTCAAACTCGCTTCATGACCTTGTACCATTTGTACATAACACAGGATGTCAGCCCTTCGCCGAACATTCCCAATCGTGCTTGCTTCTCCGATTTCGACAATTCGGTTCATTTTGATTTATCCATGAAGCAGGAGCTTCGTGGAATCCCAGAGCATCATCGTCCTATGATTGCTCCGGTGATATTTGCTGCAAAGTTTGGCCAAGTTGATTCCATTATATCGTTCTTCACTGACGGATCATTGATAGAGGAGTCAGCAGACTTTGGAATATTTAATGAAATTTATAGCGCCAACCGTAAACTTCATGCTCCTTGTTCCGTATATATCGCTGAATTAGCGGCAATACACTTTACGCTAGAAATTGTTGCCTCATTAACACCGGATCAGTACTTCATTTTCACGGATAATCTCAGTTCTATAGAGGCTATTCGCTCATTGAGGCCGATAAAGCACTCCTCGTATTTTCTCATGAAAATACAGCAGCTTCTAATTGCTTTATCTTCGCGTTATTTTATCATCACCTTTGTATGGGTCCCATTTCATTGTTCAATTCCGGGCAATGAGAAAGCGGACTAGCTTGCAAAGGTGGGCGCTATGGAAGGCGATAATTGTGACAAATCGCCTTCAACAATTTTTTTCCTATTTTTCGTCAACAGTCACTCGTCAGCTGGCAATATAAATGGAGTAAAGGAGATTTGGGGCGATGGCAACATTCTATCATCCCAAAGGTGTCGAAGAAATTTTGGTTTATAGGGATGGATGTGGGTCGAGACTTCATTCGTGTGATGTCTCGCCTCATGTCCAATCATTATTTTTTTACTTAAAATGTGTCTTTATTTGTCGTTTTTTAATGTTTACATTTAGTTTTTACAGATTAATTGTTTAGCCAGAGGGGCTCTTCATCTTTGTTCTTTGTTTGAATTGATTTGTGGTGTACTTTGCTAATATTTTATTCTAATTTACATTTCATCCTTTTCGGGGATTGATTGGTTTGAATTATAAAATTTGATAACCTACCTAACAACAATTACTACAATTTGAAAAACCTAGGGAAGGGGTACCAGGTCCCGAATGACTTGGTGGTCTGATAGTTGGCAACGTGTCCTGTACCTATTGATAGTCTCACTAAAACGATCTTCGAGTGTTTTAATCTCGGCCAGACGGTGAATCTCAGTATTTCTCGTCCGCGGAGGTGTGTTCAGGATTATCCTGAGAAACTTGTTTTGAACCCGCTGTAGTTTCAGGTGGTGTGTTTTTGCGCAGCTCTCCCAGATCGGCATGCCGTACTCGATAACCGGGAGTATGATCTGTTTATAGATAGCAAGCTTGTTCTTCAGGGACAATGTAGACTTTCTGTGTAGCAATGGGTACAGTAGCTTCAACAGAACGTTACATTTTGTGACAGTCTTGTCAACCTGTTCCCTGAAGTTCAGCTTGCTATCTAGAGTCACGCCAAGATAGATGGCTGAATTGGTCCATTCCACCGTTGTGCCGCTTAGACGAATTTTAACATCCTCAGCCGGAACAAGTCTGTTTCTAAAACATCTGCCATGGCCCTTCTTGACGTGGGTATGACTTTAGCTGACTTCCAGCACGAGGGGAAGTAGCTAAGTCTAAGGCATTGGTTAAAAATTAATGCTAGATGTTCGTAGAATTGGGAACTCAAGTGCTTGAGTTCCAAATTTAAAATTTTGTCGAAACCTGGGGCCTTCATGTTATTTGACGTTTTGATATAGGTCGACAGTTCGTCAGCTGTGATCTCTAGTTCCTCCGAAAAATTATTGGGATATAGATGGATGTTATTCGCATGCTCGTTAACGGCAGCTTCGTGAGGACTGACGATGTTCTGTCCAAGATTGTGTGAGCTGACAAAATGTCGACCTATCTCAGCAGCCTTCTCAGCGGGAGTAATCAAACGACCCTTTGAGTCATTGTTGTCTAGTGGGATCAACGGTGGAATGGGCCTAGGCTTGGTTTTTAAAATTTTTGTTAATTTCCAGAACGGCTTAGCACAATCTGGGAGGGCGCGTATTTTGTTGGCAAAATTATTGTTTCGTAGATCCACCATTCTAGCCTTAATTATTTTATTCAGTCGATTGCACTCTGATTTTAGGGCAGACAGACCAGTACGTTGATACTGTCTGCGAGTGGTGTTTCGAAGCCGGATCAAGTTTTTAGTGAGACTATCAATAGGTAAAGAGTTGCTCACCTGTGTTACTTCCGGAATGTGGTGCTCCCGGGCCTGGGAGATCGCCTGCTCGATCGACTGCAGTTGCCGATCGATGTCGTCGGTTGATTCGGGGCGTCTATCGTAATCGACCGTGTTGTCGACCTGATGACGGAACTGGATCCAGATAGCGCGATGGTAGTTTCGCCTGGTGACGGAATTGCGGTTGACGCAGGACCCAACTTCAGCCACCACCGGATAGTGGTCTGAGCTGAGCTCCTGGTGTGCGATCGGCTGACCGATGTTGTTCCCCATGTTGGTGAGGAAGATGTCTATCGTGGCATGGACCCCGGATCTGCTCAACCGGGTGGGAGTATCCGGGCCCAGGATGGTGTAGTGACCCTCTTCCAGGTCGTCGTGTAGGATGGAGCCGTTCTTGTTCCGTCGTGCGTTTCCCCAGGTTTCATGTTTTGCGTTCAGATCACCGGCGATAATAAACTGCCCATGCCTCCGAGTGAGCTTGATGATGTCGTTTCGCAAGATCCTATCTGTCCCGTTATTTGTGCTTGCTTGTTTGGGACGATAGGCCGCAATGATGGTGATAGGGCCGACGGTAGATTCGACCTTGACTCCGATGGCTTCGACGAATTGGAGCTGCAGACTCGGAAGCATCTGGCAGTTGATGTTGGTACGCAGGGCGATGGCGACACCCCCTCCGGCGGAACTGGTTCGATCAAGTCTGATCAGACGGAAATCTGGCAGGAAGACGTTGATCTCAGGCTTGAGGTGTGTTTCAGTGATGATTGCGACGTCAATTGCTCGTTCGTTGAGGAAATTTACGAGCTCGATGTTCTTGCTCTTCAGCGAGCAAGCGTTCCAATTTACGATATTAACGATTTCACGGTCCATTGAGGAACGCAATCATCGCCTGAATTTGTTCTCTACGTGTTCTGCAGGATCGCTTGATGATGATGGCCTGGGTCAAGATTGCAACGACTTCCTCCGTTGAAAGCATCGAATCATCGATCGCGCCAGCTGTTGCACCAGAGTACGACGGTCCTGGAAGATCGCTTTGGGATGGTTGGGTTGCAGCAGCTGCGAACCGATGTTGAACCGATGGCCGACTGGGAACCGGACGGTTTGGTGGCACTTGTCGTGTTGGGAGAGCGGGAAAGTTCTCGGTCGTGAGGGCCGGAGGCGGACCAGATCGTCGTCGATGGCCGGGTTGGTTTTTGGCTGACGATTTTTTCCGAATGGCGATAAATTCGGCTCGCTTCGGGCATTCCCTGCTTGTCGCTTTGTGCGCCGCACCGCAGTTGGCACACACTGGCTCGGCATCCTCCATCCGTTCACAAGCATCGGCTTCGTGGTGTTTGCCGCAATCGACGCAGCGCTTCGCCATGTGGCAATTTTTGGTGGTTCTTGCACTGAGTGACATCGCGATGAATCGGTTGGTACCGGTCCCACTTCACGACGATGTGGAACAGCGCTTTGACGTTCTGAAGGTCCTTCATGCACGTCGAGTTCTTCTCGAAGTGCACCTGGTAGAGCTGATCCCGGTAGCTTCTCGAGATATCATGTCGACGCATTTTGTTGATTTGCACCGGTTCAGTCCATTGGCCCTTAACTCGTCGGCCAGTTCCTCCGTCTTCTTCTCCGGGAGGCCACGCAAAACCGCCTTGAATGGTTTGTCGGCTTCGATGTCGTGCGTGTAGTACTGCACGTTCATCTGCTTCAAGATTTCCTTGTTGTAATGGGGAAGCACTGAAACCATCAGCTTATAGCCCTGCGAGCAGAGCTGGATTGTGCACCGTAGGCCCTTGTTAATGTAGTGGTACACCCTATCCAGTAATCCTTCTGGGAATCTCTTGACAAACAGCGGCGGCAATTTCTCCTTCTTATCTATTTTCGGTGTATCGCCGTTCTCCAGAGCGGCGTACCGATTGTTGGCTAGCAGCTTCTTTGATGACAGCACATCATCGGGTGGATTTAGTCGGGAACGTTTCCCAGTCGAACTTGTGCCGACATCAACACGCGGTGGCTTCCCCATTTCGGGGTTGGGCTGTGTATCACACAACGCGACGGTAGACAGTGCACCACGCACCGAAACGAGAGAGCGAGAGAACCGAAAAAACTTATCACAGCGCGAGCGAAAAACACGACCGATCGTGTCGCTTGGTAAAACTGGAATGATCCAATCATTAATTTTTTACTTAACATGTTTTATATTTCCATTCTTTTTTCTTGTGTACTTATTTTAACATTTGAAGTGTTTTAGCCCATTGGGCTCTTCAGCTTTGTTTAATTTTGTGTGTTTGTTGTGTTGATAATATTTATGTTTTACATGAATTTTCTGTTCAGCCCTTGGGGCATTGTTAGCTCTAAAATTTGATAACCTACCTAATCTACAACTAAAACTACAATTGGAAAATCTTAGGGGTGGGGAACCAGATTCCGAATGATCTGGTGATCCGATGTCAGGCAGCGTGCCCTGTACCGATTGATAGACTCACTAAAGCGATCGTCGAGCATTTTTATCTCGGCCAGACGGTGGACCTCAGATGTTCTTGTCCTCGGAGGGGTGTTCAGGATCATCCTGAAGAACTTATTTTGGACACGCTGAAGTTTCAGGTGATGTGTTTTTGCGCAGCTCTCCCAGATTGGCATGCCGTACTCGATGACTGGAAGTATGATTTGCTTGTAGACAGCAAGCTTGTTTTTCAGGGATAATGTAGACCTTCTGTTGATCAATGGGTACAGTAGTTTCAACAGAACGTTACACTTTGTGACAGTTTTGTCAACCTGTTCCCTAAAAATAAGCTTGCTCTCTATGGTAATGCCAAGATAGACAGCTGATTTGGCCCATTCCACCGTTGTGTTGTTTAGTCTTATATTACAATCCTCAGGCGGAACAAGTCTAGGAGAGTTGGAGTGTGGAAATAGGATGACCTGGGTTTTCGCCGCATTGATACAGATCTTCCATTCGGTGAAGTATTCAGACAGAACATTCAGGCTTCGCTGCAGTTTCGCTGTAAGCGCTCTTATTGCCCTACCATTGTGGACGACTGCGGTATCATCGGCGAACAACGACAGAGATCCATTTTCAGGGAGCGGGGGTATATCCGAGGTGAATAGGTTGAACAGAAGTGGACCTAGTATACTTCCCTGCGGAACACCGGCGGAAATCTCCTGTGCATCGGAAACTGCACCTTGCAGCGAAATACGGAATGTCCTGTCCGACAGATAATTTTTAATTATCTTCACCAGATAGATGGGAAGATTGTATCGATGCAGCTTGTACA
Source organism: Aedes japonicus (assembly GCA_034211315.2). Classification (NCBI taxonomy): domain Eukaryota; kingdom Metazoa; phylum Arthropoda; class Insecta; order Diptera; family Culicidae; genus Aedes; species Aedes japonicus. The sequence goes on along the minus strand of JASCZW010005236.1, from coordinate 290,610 downwards.
CCAAGCCATCATGCCACACGTTATCGAAAGCCTTCTCGATGTCGAGAAGTGCAATGGCAGATGTTTTCGAAACAGACTTGTTCCGTCTGAGGATGTTACTGACTCGATTAAGTTGGTGAATTGTCGACCGACCACGTCGGAAGCCAAATTGTTCGTCGAGCAAGATGTTCAGCTCATCGGCAGATGAAAGAAGCCGACGGTGGATTGATTTTTCAAACAGTTTTGATAGTCCTGAGAGAAGGCTGATGGGCCTATAGCTCTTGGAACATGAAGGATCTTTCCCAGGTTTCTGGATAGGAATGACTTTGGCTGACTTCCAACACGAGGGGAAGTAGCTAAGTCGGAGGCATTGGTTGAAAACCATCGCCAGATGGTTATAGAGCTGGTGGCTCAATTGCTTGAGCTCCAAGTTCATGATATTATCGAAACCTGGGGCCTTCATGTTCTTAGCCGCTTGGATATAGGTCAACAATTCGTCAGCTGAGACCTCCAACTCTTCCGAGAAGTCATTGGGACTTTGATGGATGTTGTTTACAAGCTCGCTAACGGCAGCTTCGTGTGGACTGACGATGTTTAGTCCAAGATTGTGGGAGCTGACGAAGTGTTGACCTATCTCAACAGCCTTCTCTGCAGGAGTAATTAAGCGATCCGTGGAGCGATTGCTGTCAAGTGGGATCAACGGTGGAATGGGTCTTGGCTTAGTTTTTAAGATTTTAGTCAACTTCCAGAACGGCTTTGCACAATCTGGGAGAGAGCGGATCATGTTCTCTCCTTAATAATTTTAGTCATCCGATTGCAATGACTTTTTAAAGTAGGCAAACCAGTTCGCTGGTATTGCCGTCGGGTAGCGTTGCGCAATTGGATCAGTTCTTTGGTGGGTCTATCAATGGGTACAGAGTCACTCACCTGATCAATTACCGGTACATGTTGATCCCGGGCCTCGGAGATCGCTTGCTCGATGCTCTGCAGCTGCCGTTCGATGTCATCAACCGACTCAAGGTGCATATCGAAATCGATGTTGTCGTCAACGTGTTGTCGGAACCTCTCCCAACTGGCGCGATGGTAGTTCCGTCTGGTAATACGATGCCGGTTGACCGAGGAGCCAACTTCGGCCACCACCGGATAGTGGTCCGAGCTGAGCTCCTGGTGTGCGATCGGCTGAGCGATGTTGTTTCCCATGTTGGTGAGGAAGATGTCGATTGTCGAATGGACCCCGGATCTGCTCAACCGGGTGGGAGTATCCGGGCCCAGGACGGTGTAATGTCCCTCTTCTAGGTCTTCCTGCAAAATTATTCCGTTCCGGTTCCGCCGGGTGTTCCCCCAGGTTTCGTGTTTCGCGTTTAGGTCACCGGCGATGATAAATTGTCCCTGCCTCCGAGTGAGCTTGCGAATGTCGTTCCGAAGGACCGTTGTTGTTCCGTTAGCGGTGCTGGCTTGCTTGGGACAATAAGCCGCGATGATGGTGATAGGGCCGATAGCAGTTTCGATCTCGACTCCGATGGCTTCGATGGACTGCAGCTGGAAGCTCGGAAGTAGTTGGCAGTTGATGTTGTAGCGCAGGGCGATCGCAACTCCTCCTCCAGTAGAGCCGCTACGATCAAGTCGTACAATCCGATATCCAGGGATGAAAATGTTCAGTTCCGGCTTGAGATGTGTCTCGGTGACGATGGCGATGTCGATGGCCTTCCTGTTAAGGAAGTCACCGAGCTCAGTCGTTTTGTTTCGGATGGAACAAGCATTCCAATTAACGATGCTGATGGTGCGTTTATGGTCCATGCTTGCACAGGAACTTCATCGTCACGGATGTGGCGGCTTTGAGCTGTTCCTCCTTGGAGCGGCAGGAACGTAGTTGGCGGTAGAGCTCTTGAACGAACTCGACCATTTGCTCCGAGTCGTAGAGCTGTCCATCGAGGTGTGGTTGCGTGGAGGTACTGCGATTCGAATTGCCCCAGCCTGGAGGAGGAGCTGGGTTGGGAGCGGCGGCGGCAGCCGCGAATCGTTGCTGAACGGATGGTGGCGGTCGGTTTGCTTGGCGATGGTTCAATGGAACCGGTTGTAGATTCGGCACTTGGTACCGGAGCGCCGGGAAGTTCTCCTCGTCCATTCGAGGTGGCGTGCGGCGTTGGCCAGGCCGAGACTTGGTGGACGCCTGCTTGCGGATGGCCAAATACTCCGCTCGTTTGGGACAGGCTCGGTTGCTGCCTTCGTGGTTAGCACCACAGTTGGCGCACTTTGATGAGGCACCTTCTTCCATCGGGGCACAATCCATCGTGCTGTGCGCTCCGGCACACTTTCCACACCGGGGCTTCATGTGGCAGTTTCGGGTCCCATGACCAAACGCCAGACACTTACCGCACTGTGTCACGTCTTGCTGTTTTGGGCGGTACCGGTCCCACTCGATGATGATGTTGGAGATGGCCCGTATTTTCTTGAGATCGTCGATCGTGACGGAACCCTTCTCCAAATGGACCAGATACAGTTGGTCCCGGTGGTTTCCTTGCTGCTGACGTCTGATGGCGAACACCTTCAAAGGTTTCAATGACACCGCCTGCAGCTCGGCAAAAACGTATTCCGGAGTGTAATCTGGGAGGGGACGCAGAATCACCTTCATCGGCTTGTTTCCGGGAACATCATGAGTAAAAAAACTCGTGTTGCTTGGCGATCAGATGAGCGCCAGCAGCACGGTACTCAGCTTCAGTCGAGCACATTATTTTTATGCCCGTACTGCACAGCTTAAACTTCGGAGTTTGTTTAATTGCTGCAAGCTCCGTCTTGAGCGCAGCAATGTTCTTCGACGTGGTGAAAAGCGGCGGGATTCTCACCTTCTTCGGTACCTCCTGTACCGGGAGCGCAGCAAAACGTCATGCCGTTGCCGCTTGGAGCAGCTCGGTGTGCTTGCGGGAGCTGATGCCGCCGGCGTGGTTGCCACCACGTGTTGGTTTTTACGACCCATTGCGACGGCAATAGGTCGAGCGGAAAAGGTTGCACACGCTGGCAATGTTTCCCTTTGGCTTGCCAACGCTAGCAAGTTGGCAAGAGCTGGCGAAATATCACGAGCCGGGCGCGCAATCGCGAGAAAGCGAACGAGAGGGAAACACGAGAAACAAAACTTCGAACCGAGAGAGCGAAAAACACGTCCGTACGTGTCGCTTGCACGAACTGGAATGAAAGAATCCAATCATTATTCTTTGAACGCTCATTTATATCGGGTTGGGCTGAGCGACAGCAATCTCTGTGAGTGTGGCGTTACGCAAAAGTGAAAGGTTTTTGAACGCTTATTACTCTCGTTCGACTGAACAAAATGACTTCATTCATGCATCATTTTATCAAGAAGACTCACAATTTTTTTTCATCAAAATTTAAATGAAGTTCAATTAGTATAAGTAGTTCAATTTTTCATTTGAAAATGACCTTCTTTTGCTCCCATACAAATTTGCATATCAACAGGTTGAAAAATGTGTTTTCCCTAGCAAGGTCATAGGAAACGAGTGACAAACGTCTTCTTCTTCTTCAAAATAATCATATTTGCGCTACGCTCTGATTGGTTCATACTGCCACAGTTATCTTGCCAGCAATTATGGAACACGTGGAACGACCGAACACCAATAATCAGTTCTCGCTGTGCATCCGTATGCGACAGATGTGTTAGGCGAGCACGTAGTAGAAAACGCCGCCCGTGAAAACAAGAATACCAGATTCATCCCACTTCACCTGCATCTGGCCATCCGCAACAACGAGGAGCTGAACGAAGAAAGAAAGCCCAAGTGGAATCGAAAACATTTCTCCCCCGTCAACTAAATCCGTCCTTATCAGGACGACCAAATCAGTATACCTACTAAAGAGTTGGGTTGAATTTTTCTATTGTGCTGTTGTTAATTCAATTACCGCATCACGGCTGAATATGGCAATAATTAAACGTCGCGTCCCCGATTAGAAAGAACAAAGAACGTTGAACAACAAACGAACGAAAGTCTAGAAGGGATAATTCGAGCCAAACTGCAACACATCAGTGACCTTGTGGTGGAGTTCGCCATTGATCCTAGTTATGCGTACCGGATTAGTTGCTGTTGGTGGGAAGCAAATTAGGCATATTTCTGTTGAGGAAATCATCCGTCTAGCGTGCACTAATTCAAACTAATTATTGTGGCGCAATAACAGAAGTTCGTCCCCTTTGGTGCAATCTGTATCATATTGCCTTCGTTGGTACCGCCTTCTTTTGTGCAATAGCATCCGACGCCATGACATACCAGCTCTTAGCTTAAATTTTGATTCAGTCTTACATCAGTCGTGGTGCTGTGCAGAGGCTGTTGCAACACAGTTTGCGGCAGCCAGCACCCTGGATGGTGCACTGGCGTACAGTCGTTGCCCACACTCCCGCTTCTTTCTACTCAATTTTTGAGTACAATTGTATGCTATCTCTTTTTCCCTCACGGATATATTACTCAATTTTTGATTAGATCCACTTCTTACAAAAATTTAGTAACATATCCGTGAGAGAAAAAGAGATAGCATACAACTGTACTCAGAAATTGAGTAAAGTGAAGCGGGAGTGCATAGAGGCGTTGGTACAGTTGGCTGTTGGTGCCGATGCTCCTGTCAACCTCGCTGAGAGAGGCATGGCTGCTGAAGCCTACGAGTCGGCGGGAAAAAGCCGCTCGTGACGAGACAAACAACCCTAGGGGAATCGCAAACTATTTCTCCCTCGTCAATTAAATCCGCCCTTTTCAGGACGACCAAATCAGTTTATTAACTAAAGAGTTTGTTTGGTTGAATTTTTCTTTTGTCGGTTTGTAGTTCAATTACGCCGCGTCCCGGAGTATCGAACGAAATTTTAGAAGGGATAGTTCGAGCCAAATTGCGACACGTCAGAGACCGACTAGACTTTGTGGTTGAGTTCGTTCTAGTTCCTAGTTATGCATACCGGATTAGTTGCTGGCAGTGGCTAGTAAATTAGAACATTTCTGTTAAGAAAATCATTCGTGCACTAAGGAAAGGTCCATTATGTCACGCTGTAAGGGGGGAGGGGGGGAGGGTAGGGGTTTGAGAAATCGTGACGATCTATGCAAAACAAATTAAAGGTCCTTATGAAAAACGTGACAAGGGGGGAGGGGGATGTAAAAAGTCATTTTTTGCGTGACGTAATTAATGGACGTTCCCTAATTAAAACTAATTATTATGGCGCAATAACTGAAGTTCGTCCCCTTTGATGCACTTAGTATCACATTGACCTCGTTGAATGAAAATTTGATTCAGTCTTACGGTAGAGTAGTGCTGTGTAGAGCAAAATGTACTGTAGCGACGCAGTAGGCGTGCGACCACACTGGAGGATGCACTGGTGAGCATTCGTTATCCAGAGATGTTGGTGCAGTTGGCTGTTTGGGCCGATGCTCCTGTCAACATCGCTGCGAGAAATAAGGCTGCTGAAGCCTACGAGTTGATGAGAAAAGCCGCCCGTGACAACAACGGGACAAGAATCATCCCACGTCACCTGCAGATGGCCACCCGCTTCGACGCGGAGCTGAACCAAGAATACCAAGAAGAAACCCCAAGTTTAACCGGGAACAATGTTTCTCCCCCGTCAACTATATCCGTCCTTTTCAGTACGACCAAATCAGTTTGCTTATTGAAGAGTTTGTTTGGTTGAATATATCTCTTGTGCTGTTTGAAATTTCAATCATTCGATTGGAATCAAATAATTTTGGGAATGTATGTGGTTCAACCATCGTAGAAAATACAACTATGGCCGTATCATTATTAAAGCCAAACGGTCCTTTTCAGGGTCACCAAATGCTATCTAAAGAGTTAACAATAGAATTTCTTACATATTTACTTCCCAATGCTGGTCTATCGTTCAATTAGCACTATTTCGACCTAGACGTCAATCGGCAATAATAGACTATGAATTCCCAAACAAGCCACAATCATCTACAGCGCAATAAAGATAATGATCTCGTGATGATAGAATAAAAACATAAATTTACTTGATAATTTTATTCATTTTGTTTGTTTCTTAATTTTTAACAATAACGGCTAGTTTAATACCGTAACATATTTATTTTTTTTCGGAATTTAAATCTAATATACTTCAAATAATAAAAGTATGCCAATGACTTACTACAAATGACATTTTTACTCAAAAATTTGTTGTCAATGAAGTACTCACCCGTTGAGTAATTTTTACCTAATGTGCAGAATCAAATTTACCCATTTCTCCAGTTCAACAACAGTACTCAACTTTAAGTTTAATAATACTCAATTCTAGGTACTTTGTTTTTGCCGTGTATAGCACCTTATCTACTGGGTGTTGAAGCATTTTAACCCGATACTGTCGTTTCTTCCAAAACAATAAGAATTATGAACAGCTTCATAATTGACATTTCCGAGCAGATTAAAAGCATATCTGTCCGACTGACTTAAATCAATTGGCGGATGCCCCTGACATCTCTGGAAAATCAAACTGCCCCTCGATTAAGCTGCCGGGAGAGCTAGCTTAACACGAGGTTTCCGAGCGAACCGAAGCCATGGTCAATTAACCAGCTTCATGACGAAATGAGGTGGTGTTAGTAGCTGTTCCCTCGAACCCCTTTTCAGAGCCATCAAAACTACTGGAAAAGAAAGTTAACATGTGTTTTGGAAACCTGGAGGCTGGGTTTCGGGATAATCGATTGTGAAAAACATCTTTCCTGTGCCGAAGCCGTAATGTTTTCAACATTTGCTCTTTTGACAATGTTGTACACACATAGGCGTAGCAGAAACCGTATGCAATTGGAGGTGAATGGAACCAGCTTCTTGAGTATAAGTTTCCCAAATGAATAAAACTCATTCGCACTGCAAGGTATATTACGTGATATAGAGTATCTTGTTATCATATGTCATACATATTATTTCCAGTGAAAGCAAGATGAATGAATTTAGATACTAAGACAGGCGATATCAAATAATAAAGATTGTAGTGCAAACGTTTAGTGAATGGGAATTCGGTTTGGAAGGAAACCAATTTCGCCCACTCTTTAAACAATCAAGCGATCTAAATTGCACATTGCTTCGTAGTCCTACGTCAACTTTGCGTACAACCCCATTGGGCTGTCCCTTCTAGTTTTTGACTAACATTAGCCTTAGATTATAGTTAGTTTAACCTGTATGTTTACTTTAAGTTTTTTTTATGTGTATGTATGTGTGTGTGTTTTTTTTTCTTTTTCAAAAAATGTCCAAGTCAAAAGAAAACCGTAAATTGTATAGTTATAAGTGTTTAGATAATTTAGAATTTAAATTTAATGTGTTATGTAAAACATGCTTTAAATTTCCACCCTCTTTCCCATCCGTAATTTGTAATTCCTATTAACCTCGAGACGGCCGCGAGTAATCGGCTCTATTCTCCTAACTTTAATTTTAAGATAAATGATGTATAAAAGTATGAAAATTTTGCTCTGTAAAGTTATCCAAAACGAGCATTTCCTCGCATTTCCCATACGATTTGACAGTTGTTTTGGATACATCAACTGTGCCAGACTCACGTTGTCCGGTCTATTACTTGAGTGTCTATACGTTCAACAACATAGTAACCTATTCGTTACAACATAGTAACGTATACGTTCTATAGAGTAACATAGTTCAACGAAACGTCATATATGTGTTTATTTTGTATTTTGCGATGGTTCAATGTTTTACTTCGTTCTGGAAAAACATTCCAATCGAATCAAGGACCAGAAAAAAGTAACGCCCGGTTTTGAGGACAGGTCACTCAACGACAAATGTATTAGCGTGCTCGGATAGCCCTAGCATTATCTACAGCTCAAGTCAAAGTTTGTTTTTTTTCCAACATCAATCTGAAGGAGGTGAATCAAATTTGTTACCTGGATGCCGAGGTCTAGCAAGATTCGGATACAGAGTGCATCGATGCAGACTTCTGTGACATCTTTAATTAACATGGGGATGCAGAAGCCGGGATGCTGAGTTCGAACAAGAGGTAAAAGTTTATAATACATCAGAATACTTGCACGCTCATCAGTTCATGCAAACAGAATACGCCATGTCACTGATTTTGGTGAAGCTGGGCCATGATCCAAATATCTATTACATTGTAGGGACTCCGCTGGTTAATTCGGAGGAA